>JAVTVY010021887.1:0-94889 GCA_036873755.1 Hanleya hanleyi
TAGCGAGTACGGGAAGCCGTTCGGCATGGGCAATTTATGTATAAATGCTATATATTAATTGTGTGCTTAGTTTGAAGTCCTCTTTCGGGAGAAAGTGAGTGGCTCTGAAAAGAGCCTTTTGTTTTCTTTCAAAATCATAAGATTTCAATGATCAGACATTTTCCTCGTCCATTCCATCTCCTCAAGCATGTCATCCACAGCTTCTGGTCCATACAGCGTACACCGAAGACTTGTCACCAGGTCAGCTTTGTTGCAGGCGTATTCATAGAACGTATTCCGGAGTCCTTCCCCAGCTGCTATTTGTAGGCGGAGGTTGTAACGAAATGATTTACGGCCCTCTCTATTTGCCTTGTCGTAACGCTGCTGTAACTCTTCTAGCCGTTTGTTGAGAAAGACGATCTGCTCACAGGCTCTCTGAAAGGATGATTCTGCTTTTTCAAGACCAGCATACAATTTGGCGTGGTTCTCCATGTCAGGAATTTTGTTCTGGACAATTGGTTGACTTTTCTGTATTGCAAAATGATTGCGATATGATTAAACACGGCCGTCACGGTTTATATAGCCTGGAATCAAAACTGACTTGTGGCAGATGAGTGACTGCTGACACGACTTTTTTCAAAACTGATGAGTCGGAAACCTCAACAGTGTGACAAGTATATGCCTAGCTTATGTTCGGACAGCATTGAGACAGTATACGCCTTAACCCCTGCACATAATGACGAGATGATTGTAATCATTACCAGAAGATCCAGTAGTTCCGGGAACCACGGCCTTGCTGGCCACCACGGAACAATCAGGTAAACGACACATGTGTGTTCGCGGATCTTCTGGAGTACCTTCGCTAGGATAGCTGGGGGAGGGAACGCATATGCTACCATCCTTGACCAGTCCTGCGATAGTGCATCCACTGCAAACACCGCCGTATCCGGTACCGGCGACATAAACAAGGGCAGTAGATTGTTGCGCCGAGTGGCGAACAGATCTATGTGTGGCATCTCCCAGACATGAGCTATTTGTTTTAGTATGTCTGGGTGAAGTTGCCACTCCGTGGGAATTATCTGATTCCGTCGTGAAAGCGAATCCGCTAAGATGTTCAGTACCCTCGGGATGTGTCTGGCCAACACTGATATGTTGTTGTCCCAACACAGACCGAAAAAGATTTCCGCTTGGCTTTGTAATTGCGGAGATCTCGTCCCCCCCTGCTTGTTGATGTAGGACACAACTGTTGTGTTGTCCGTCGCAACTAGCAGGTTCTTGTCGGTCAATACGCTCACCCACGTGCGGATGGCATGTGTCACTGCCATAAACTCCAACACGTTTATATGGTACGAGCGTTCCTCGATTGTCCATAACCCGGATGTCGACCTGGACTCGAGGTGGGCTCCCCATCCTTCCATAGATGCGTCCGTGAACAGGTGATGTGACGGACGAAACGGAAGTAGGGACACACCTGGCATAATGTTGAGTGGATCCAGCCACCATTGGAGGCATTGTTTGACTAGTGGTGTTATAGGAATCCACGGATTCAACTGCCTTTCGACCCATTCGTGATTGAAGTAAATCATTAAGGGACGAAGCTGCAAACGCCCTCTTGGTGTTGCGTCCTGTGTTGACGTCAAGAGGCCGATTATCGCAGCAAAGTGTAAAGCCCTGGCTTGAGATAACTTGAGTAATTGAGGTATCCTCGCTGTTATCTTTTGCCATCGATCTTCTGGGGGTTTGGCGAGAGCTCGTAGCGTATCGTATTCCACCCCCAGAAATTTGCGCCTTTGTGAAGGAATCAGCTCTGATTTCTCTTCGTGTGGGATGTATCCCAGAGAAGTCAATATCCTTAAGACAAACTGAGTGTCTAGGATTAACTGCTCCTTGCAGGCATTCCTTAGCAGAGAGTCGTCGATATAAAAGTGGTACTTTATACCTAGACTGTGCAGGAATTGTGCCACTGGTGTAAACACTCGTGTGAACACCCAAGGAGAAGTGGACAGGCCGAACGGAAGCACTTGAATTTGGAAGCGTCGTTTGCCGACCATGAATCTCAAGTACTTCCTGTCCTCCGGATGTATCGGGATATGCAGGTATGCATCCCTTAAATCCAGAGAAGTCAGCCATTCCCCTTGTCTGAGTACTGTCCGGATAGACCGGAAAGACTCCATGCGGAAGTGTGGCGGTGGAGTGAGGTAGTCCTTGTTGAGGCGCTTTAGGTTATAGCCCAAGACATCAGGTATCCTTCTTTGACTGCTTTGATTTCCCCTTACCCTGCTTCTTATGGCCAAAGCTCGATAACCTAGGCTCTAAAGAAGCAGGCGCTTGGCTATGCTGTTGGCCGGAAGCACCCTTATTAGCCTTGGAACTAGGCGGGTTCTTCTTAGCCTTCTTCGCCTTTGGACCCGACCCGGAAGCCATAGGTCTCTTAGATGAAGCACCGGAAGCAACTGACCTGTCATGCTTTATACGATCCATTTCAGGTCGAACTTCGGCAACAGCATCACCAAACAGTAAAGAAGAAGCCGTAGATGTCTCTAGTAGACTCCTCTTTACTGCTTCCGGTGTGTAACTATGCATAAAAGGAATGAAGGCCTTTCTCCTTAAATACACTAGCATAGAAGATAGGTAGGCATTGTGTACCAGTAAATCTTCTACAGCACCGGAAGCAATCTTCTGGTAGTCAAGAACGATGTTTATACCCTCCTGTAACTGTTCTTGACTCTCCGCGCCCGACAGCGAGAATAAACCATCCTTTATGGCTTTAAGAAACCAGTCGAGGTGATTCGTAATTGCCACTCCTTGTCGAGCAGTTTCCTCAAGTACTGCAGCCTGTTTGTTCGTGCAAGGAACATCTGGATTACTAGGCACTTTAGTATTGCTAGGGCATAAATACTGAAAGTCGCCGTTCACCTCTGCAGACCGGAAGCTAAACGGTGAGTTATGTACGCCGTAACTTCGTATATTTGGCTTCTGTACTGGGAACGGACCAGAAGATCGTGCAGGGCGGAAGCGAGCTTTTGGTCTCAACCTTATAGCACGTTCCTCCTGCGAAGTGGGTTCTGCTAAAGTTCTATGGAACAAGTGGCAAATAGAATGAATAGCAGTTGAGGCCGGAAGCGTGGTAGCCGACCTCGTAACCCGGTTTGACTCTCCTGATTCAGTTTCAATATCCCCCGCATGTGGGACCGGAAGCTGCATATCAGGAATTAAGTCATAGATGCCGGAAATAAGCTCATAATATTTCCTAGCATCCGGATCAGTATTGGTAGGTTCATTCAATTCAGATCTACCATACTGGTCCCTATCCACTTCCATAGCTTCCGGGGCTTCCTGCCAGGAGGGAGTATTGGAAGGGATAGTCCTCGACAAATTAGCTTCCGGTTTCCTAGACTGTTCAGTCACAACCGGAAGCAGTGGCGTACTACTCCGGAATTGACTGGTCATCATCTCTCTCAATTCCTTCATTTCCTCGCGTTGCTGTTCCATACCGCGCAGTATGGCAGCCAATGTGGGATCAGTCACTTGAGAGTGGACCGGAAGCAAGGCCTGACGAGGTGTGTTCACACTCAAGGACCTTCCAGCTGGACGTGAGCACGGCCAATGTAAAGGTCGGTGAACTGGCATACGAGGTCGTAAACCGGAAGCACGTATAGGAGGATGCATCATACGTAATAATCCCGGTCCCGTACCACGAACACCCCCGCAAGCAGATATCTGACCTAAGCCACGCAAGGGCGAAGGTAGACCAGCAACCGGATGCCGCATAATTTGACCTGATCTGATTGAGGGTTCCTGATAACGCAACTCAGAAACAGGCAAAAAATTTGACATATCATAGGTACCTAAATACATACCACACTGCCGTTGTTGCGGGAACCTTAATCTCTGGTGGCCCAGAAGGCTCGTAGATACAAACGTCTCGGCAGGGGGACGAGGAAGGCCACCAGAGTAACCGGAAGCAGGTTGGGAAAATTCAGACAAACCGGAAGCAACAGTTAAAGGCGTAACTGAGCGACCGGGAAGTCCAGGCCTCGACAGCGTCGAGGAAGGTATTTTCCCAACCCCGGACCCAAATGAAAACTTAACATTAGGCCCCTCACTAGTGCTGCCTAAGTTTTCGTAGTCATAAGTTGACTCCGATCGAGAGATCTGAGTCCCCTGGCTTTCCCACGCTAAGCCTGGGTCCGTCACCGATTTCCCTTCATCGTCGTATCCAGGCGTCCGCTCAATTGGAATCTCCACGTCCACAGTCGTCGTAGTGCCAGACTCCAAATCTTCGATTATCCCTTCCACCTGTACCAACCGGGTCGGTGCCTTACCTGACTGACCCTTCGCCTGGTCTGAAATGGAAGCATCGTGAGCGGGGGGGGGGCGTTTGTTTATCTTTATTTACGTTCAATAGGCTGACTAACGTAGACCCAGCTACAGAACTAACAAGCCCCCTAGACTCCTCGCCTACGCTAGTACGAGGAGATTGTGCTACATATGTCTCGTTGGCGAGATTGGTAGGCCTAACAACATCATTCCCTTCGTTAGCTGCCAGAGAACCGGCTAGATACACCTGGAATATGCCGGGCGCCCACACAATACACTCTTCACAGGCCGTGTCCCATGTACAGATTCTTCCCTGGCGGCATGGCGGACACGTTGAGTGAAGGTCATAACTAGGCTTGTCACCTCCACAAGACATGCATGACATTTGAGACATATTTTGAGCCATTTTTACGCTGATAACTTATAGAATACTTCCCAAAGGACTTCTTGCAGGAAATCAGACGTCTGAGGTAATCCAACTGTGAGTAGTTTCGCTAGAAAAGGCACTTTTTCACGGAGTTGACAATGTTTACTTCCAGCCCTACGAAGCAGTAGAACAAGAAGGAAGTGGAATTGTGGGTAGCTATGCAATCAGGTGAATAGCAGGGGAGATAACTGTGTCATTTAAATTCTTACTGTGGTATTTCATGTAGACAAGAAATGCAAAGAGTGGAAGTGAGGTAAGTTTTCAGCGCAAATAACTAATATTTTATTTCAGAAAATATCAAACATGCTAATTATTGGTCACTCTAAAAGTAACGCAGCAAGGAAGCAATCAGAGATTGCTCAATTGTATGCCCCCCTTCCGCTTTAATCCGACACTGCTCCACCATTGTTCTGTTTTGTATTGGTCTGTGGAGGCCTAATTTGGCTAATTATAAAAATTCTGTTTCAATCACTTTTTTCAGCATGCCTCACATAATACATGTACATATTCCACCCGGGATTTTCGCCAAATTCAAAAATGTGACGTGGCTATGAGACGTACATTCCTTGGGAGTATATTGTGGTGAAATTATGAAGCGATCGTGAACTTTGAATTTTGCATCCTATTCACTCTTTTTGGGGCAATTTCATACTTCAGGATCTACTTTGGAATGTGCTTTGGACAAATAAATATATCCCATTCATTTATGTTTGATGAACAAAAGGCCATAACTCTTGAAAATATAACCGAAAGCAGAGAAACTTCACGCTGCACACCTATGGGGTACTGACCACATATCATGCAAATTCCATAATTGTCCATACAATATTAACCGAGATCCAGCCCGGACAAGTCCCAATTCACAAAGATTTCAAGAACAAAAGGGCCATAACTCTTGAAATATACGCGAAACGCGGAGAAACTTCACACTGCACAACTACAGGGCACTCCCCACATATCCTGCAAATTCCATACTTGTCCATACAATATTAACCGAGATCCAGCCTGGACAAGTCCAAATTCACAAAGACTTGATGAACAAAGGGCCATAACTCTTGAAAATATCTGCGAAACGTGAAGAAACTTCACGCTGCACAACTACAGGGCACTGACCACATACCCTGCAAATTTCATAATTGTCCATACAATATTAACCAAGATCAGCCCGGACAAGTCCCAATTCATGGAGATTTCAGGAACAAAGGGCCATAACTCTTGAAAATATAGGCGGAACGGGGAGAAACTTTACGCTGCACAACTGTGGGGCACTGACAACATGTCATGCAAATTTCATACTTGTTCATACAATATTAACCAAGATCCAGCCAGGACAAGTCCCATTCACAGAGATTTCAGAAAAAGGGCCATAACTCTGGAAAATGATACCGGAACTCGAAAAAACTCTACGCTGCACAACTATGAGCCACTGGCCACATTCTATGCAAGTTTCAATCCTGTCCATCAATTATAACCGAGATATCGCGCGGACAAGAAATTTGGACGGACAGATGGACGGACAGACGGACGAACGGACGCCCCGACGGACAGACGGACGGACAAAGCGATCGCTATATGCCCCCCCCCTCTAGTTAGAGGGGGGACATAATAAAAAAAATTAGTAAACGTTTGACCTTGGATCTCCAATAGATTTGTACCTGTCAATTTACAGGTGATCACCAAAAAGGTCTATGGGGCAGCCTAGAAAAGCCTGTATGGTTTAAAACGGCGTCAAATGGCGTCAACATAGGGCAAGAAGTTAATGGATGAATGGACAGAATGCAACATCGCATTATATGACCTCATCTTCGACAGGCATATGAAAATGTGACTTTCAATGATTTCTTGATTTTGGGGTCACAGTGACCTTAACCTCAATTTTTGTACATCGTCTTTCCTCAATTTATCAATGTATACAAAAAATCATGATTTTTAATGATTTCCTGATTTTGGGGTGATAATGACCTTGACGCTTGACCTTGGCCTAAATTTTAGTAGATGACAAACCGTCTCCACTCAATTATTCAATAGACACAAAAAATCATGATTTTTCACAATTTCATGATTTTGGGGTTACAGTGACCTTGACCTTTGGCCTTAACCTACATCTCGGTATGTGACACATTGTTCCCTAATGTATCTACTGACAAAAAAATATTATTTTTAATAATTTTCTAATTTTGGGATTAACATGATTCCCACACTTCAGAGCTGATAAAATTCCAAACCATTTCCATACCATTTCAATACCCAATTCTCAGATTTCCAAACCAAACCTGCGATAATTTTCATCAGAAATTCGAAATAACAAGATCAATGTCTGGAAGAAATGTAGGCTTGAATTCTCTTTAGGTTACATCCAGTCATTTCACTCTCCTACTAAACTGCACAGATCTTTCATTGTTATAAACAAGAGCCACATACTGCATGTTAAGTAGACTGGATGAGTCTCTATTTCATATGTACTATTATTAATAATAAAATGATCTTTAATAAATAGAATGAGAAAAAAAAATGAAAAAAAAAATGAAAAAAATATTTTTAAAATAGAGACTGGACGATTTGATGGGTTTCGTCGTGAAATGATTCCATCTGGAGGCGTGGTTAGTCTGAACGATTGACATGTTTCTATCTTCGGTCGCAATATTTGTATCAATTTCATTCTAACGGCATATTGTGATGTCTCGGCAGTAACGTCATTCCCATTGTTGAGGTCATGGTAGTAACGTCATTCTCATTGTTGACGTCACATGAACGCATTGCTTCCAGCGTGCGTATATGAACGAACCAATCAAATCCTTTGAGTTGGGGGCGGGGTCAGAATACGGAGTTTTCATTGGTGACAAAACATGCAGTCAGTATATTGTGCATTTTTTCTTGTAAAGTTAGCTCCCTTGTGACGTTCCGTCCAGTCTCTGTTTCAAGCATTTCCTAATAGGCAGAGTTACTTCCTCTTGTTTCCCGTTTAAAATACATTATGAAACAGGGGCTGGATCCAGTCTACATGTTAAGCTGTAACCAATTTTCTTTATAAGCAAAGGGTTGCTATGGCGACATATCTTGGCCTGCCAATAATTGTGTAATCAATGTTGGACTGCAGAAAAATAAGCAAAAAAAAAAGCAAAAAAAGATAAAAAATTATTTAATGTTTTGCAGTTTTGCTGAATTAAATCTACAATATTATGAAGGATAATACATTTATTAATCAACAATGCATTTAATTTCTTTCATAAACGGAAAAAAAGTGTAAACCAACCATCTTTGTACTAAGGAATTGGTTTCTAAAAGAAGGGAGATAATCATACTTAAATGATCCAGACTGTTACAATGAGAGTTAACACCCTTGGATAAGGAATTATCTCTTTTGCTTTATAACGTCATCCAGTGGCGTGCCACAAAAGAAAATGGCAGACTAAAATAATTTCTCCAGACAGTTCTGCTCATTCATATATGTTTATTTATATGTGATCGACATCAATTTAGTTTTCAACGCTTGCCGAATAATTGGCCAAAACTATACAATTATATTAATTCCACTGGAGTGCTTATGTTCTGCAGATGTTCATGGATTTTATCAAGTTTGAAATTACAGGCCTCGATATAGTAGGGGATCGAACCGATCGATGACCCCTCGATCGCCTCAACGAGATTTCAGCAGAACGATAATTTGATCTCCCCGGTTATGTCGGGTGATCGGTTAAAAAGTTTATCGTGAACACCATGGTTGGGTTAAATTTAAAAGCATTGTTATTGTCTACGATCATAATAGCAAAGAAATTTCATTCAAAAATGCTTGTAAAATGGTCCACATTCACGAAGTGAAATACCGACTGATATACTCTGTCATATCGCGCCATTTGCACAGCAGGTGTTTCCCGAAGGTTTTGAAGAACACGCTTTGTGATTGGTCAGTCGGATTAACTGGCTAATCACTGAGCTTGTTTCTGCCGAGTTCAACCAATCGGCGTAGGCCGGTGTTACGCAGTGCAAAAAAGTCGCCCATTTTGATAACTTTGGGACCGATCGTCCTCTTCATGTATGCAGAATTTTGTACGAAAGAGTGAATAAATTCCAACATTAACACGTAATTAAGATTCTACAGATATTCCAGAAAGAAAGTGATGACAGGTGGGGCTATTTTTACAATATAATGCTCAATTTGAACCAGAAATAGATGGGCTATCTAGCGACTGGTCGATACACAATCGTCGGGATTTGACACGACGAAGTTTTATTGTTGACAGTTTTAGGTTTCTGGTTATTTCTCTTGTAGTAACAATTATTTTATTTATTAACTATGCAAAAAAAAACTTTGACAAATACGGGTTGGGGGCTAGTTATGTCGTCATGTAATCTCTAGTTTTAGGTAATCGATTCAGGTGATCAATTGGTTACCTTGTCGATCTACTAGGAGATCAAAAAATCGATCACTTTCACAGTTTTCTTCTTCTCTGTCATATAGGCCTATATGAAGTTCTTCGAATATCACATCCATATCAAAAGTGATCTACAATAGGAGAAAACATGCAAATAAATTCTTTTTGTTACATCAATAAACCTAACAATCTTTAATATGGTTTCTATCTGAAACTACATGATTGACGTCGTTACATAAGGTTATTTCCTCTGTAATAACTCTTCTTCTAATGTCGTATATCATCTTTTCTGATAAGTGACATTATTAAGGGAGGTAATATTTTCATGATGATGTCATCATTCTTTTAAGAAGATGGTAAAAAAGCATGATAGCTTTAACTCCTCATCTTTTTTGACAGGTGTCTTCATTATTTTTTTTTTTATAAAGCCACCATAAGTTTATTTTCTTCTGGTGTCTTATGCTCTTATTATAACAATTAGGCTTATATGAAACGCATAAGGCATGATGCTTCGCAAACTTGCCATGTACATGTATATGTACAATTTACCTAAACATAAAGCTATTCATTTGTCATAATTTGGAGAAAAATTAATATTTCTTCTCAAAAATAGCACAGGTATATCCTCTAATCATAAGAAACATGTGTACCAAGTTTTATAATCATCCAATGACAGCTGATAACTAGAGCAAACTTACCATGTAGATGTATATGTATACATGTAGAGGCTTACATGTATAATTTACCTAAACAGAAAACTCATTCATTGCCATAATTTTAAGAAAAATTAATATTTCTTCTCAAAAATAGCACAGGTACATCCTCTAATCATAAGAAACATGTGTACCAAGTTTCATAATCATCCAATGACAGCTGACAACTGCAAGAAATTTTCCAAGTGCAGATGTACATGTGCATTTCAGCTAAATGCAAAACTCATTCATAGGGATTTCAACATTAGAGCACCCCAGGGGTAGTACCCCCAGGTGGCATACCCACCCCCCATATTTTTTTAATTTGCTAAACCAAAAACCCATTCATTTCCAGGCAGGGGACACTGATACCGACGACAACATCCTCTCCCCCCCCCCACAATATTTCCCCTTTACTTCGTAAGGTGAGATAAAAATAGCTTAAGTAAATTAAGCAACGAGAGCTGTAACTCTCAAAGGACTGACTTACTTAAAAAAATTTTTCTTTTAACCTCCAAGTGTTAATGTATGCAAGTAAAGTTTCCATCAAATCAAAGACTATTGAAAACTGTGGAAAAATATTTATTGTAATTTTTTGATGATTTTATTATAAAGAGTAAACTGCAAACATGAGCAGTGTGACTAACGTCACAGGACCTACGAAGTACAGTAGGCATTAGGACTCGAACATGAACTGAACTCTTGGAAATCCCCACCCTCAGTTGAAATCCTGCCAGTCAGAATCGCCAGTGATTTTCATCAAAAATCACCAGAAATTTTCATCAAAAGTAGGTCAGCTGAAAACTTGTTGGTAACAGTCTCCTAATGCGCCTTCATGCCAAAATAAATAACAATCGTCGATTTAATTTTACAATTTTTTAATTAAAGGAAACAGATTGAATAATATAGGTTCAGTAGATTTCAAGCTTTACGTGTGAAAATACATTTACATCTCTTTAATGGTTTTCAGTGCCCTTGTCCAGGATCAAAACAACTTTTTGAATCACATTATTTTCCCAACAATACAACAAATTTTTATATATAGTATTATAGTAGAAAAGTAGCATTTATGTAGTTTACGGTAATTCAACTCAAGACCAACACCTTTTATGCACAAGATAATAATGATTCTATGTGATTCTCCTAAGCAAAGCCAGTAAAGACGAATAAATAGTGTCTCTACATCCTCAGTAATAGGGCCATATGGCATATTTTAGTGAAATATGCACATTGGAATAGTGAGCGTGTGTTGAAACTCAAATTATACCTAAAGCTTGAATTAAGTGCATACAAAGTTTGAAATATATGTATTAAGGTAGTGTGACATCACTGGACCTACACATGATTGCAAACAATCACCATGCTTCATTTGCAGTTTACTCTAGTGTAATAAAATTGTGAACAAGAGTCCAAGGGGGTTTAATGTACACCTGTATATGTAGAATTACATTGGTCTGAATTTCAAGATCATTTACTAGCCTTCATTTCAATTGGTAGCTAGTAATCCAAAGAAAGGTCCACAATTTCATGATTGAGAGAATGTAACATATATCAGCTCTTGGATTGAATGAAAAAGTAAAATGAGCTTAACTTTTGCTAATATGTTGACCTTGAATTAAGAGTCATGACATATATCCAATAATGAAATTGACAATAGTCAAACACAAGAAAATAGTAGTTTTCCTGCAAATGGATTCCTTTCAGGCGAGAGAAGTTTCGATGAACACAGTTGCACAAATTACGCAAACAATAGGTTTGGTTATGCAATTTTCATTATGCATAACCCATTTTCAGGTCACTTGAATTACGTATATTGATGTGTATATACGATATAGTAATGGGTTATTGCTAATCAGAGAAGGGTTACCAAAAAAAATTTAGTGTATCCCATATTTGGGTCAAAGAGAATTTTCAATTTGTGCAGTAGGGCATCCACTCACCAAAAATTACAACTGTAGATAGAAAACTGTCAGTGATCAATGATTTCCTGATTTTAGGCAACACTGACCTTTGACCTCTGACCTTGACTTAATTTTGGCACACGACACATCGTCTTCATATAGTGTATTTACTCACAAAAAATTGGGTTTTGGTATGAGACACATTGTCTAAATGTAGAGTATCCACTCAACAAAAATTAGAACTGTAGACAGAAAACTGTCGCAGATATAGACCAGACACGAGAGACGGACAGACAGACAGACGGAAACTGCCATCACATAATACGTCCGCCTTTTAGTGGGCGTATAAAAATTAGAATAAATATTTTTCCACACATGCAGTTTCTAATGGTCTTATATTTTATGAAAACTTTACCTGATGGTTTATGATCACTTTAATAGGAGTTAAAAAAGGTACACTTACTGTCCTTTTTTTTCTCTTCCTGTATGTCTTCTATTCATTAATCTGTATATATTAAAATAAACAAAAATATGTCACTATATTTGATATTTACACAAAACAATATTTAATTATTCGTTAAATATATCAAACAATAACAAATTATAATTTTTCATTTAAAACATTTGTTGAAACTTAACATAAGATAAAAGCCGCACCTGGACAAAATTGCACATTAACTGAAAATAAGGAACAAATGCCAATATTTTACTGAAGATAGCCATATGATGTAGACAAACAATGAACAAAATTTACATAAATCTATAAAAATACATATATGACATACATTACTTTACGCCATTGTGAATATGAATATTATTTTGTACTTCTTTCTAATTAATAACACCAATTTTCGTGAAAAATCACCTTTTTTTTGTTTTTTGGGGGTTTTTCTTTTTTTTTTCTTTCGCCTGATAATTTCATCATCATAATCTGCAAAGAGAATTTCATAAAGTATAATATTAATTTCAAACTATTTAAAAAATATTCATTGCATTAAATGATTCATTATGAGCATTGTAATTATATTTGTCATTTTATACAACGCATTACATTGTTATTAATAGGGAGTTCACGTCACGTGACTTACTTCACTGCATTTGCGAAAATTCATTTCTCCCGACCACTTTTCCAACTTTCAGCCTCGCTATTTTCAGTTTTATTGAAAAGTATTAGTTGAAGTTTTGCACGATAGATGCTAAATTATTAATTATTGACTGCGTAGATTCGCGTGTGAATCCTCGATAAACTTTTCGTGTTATTGCGCAGAATCTGTTGACCGGTAAGGCAGATTCCAAGATAAACTAGGCCATTTGGTCCCAGACAGACGGAAAATAAAAATTCGCTTTTGAATGGAATTTTTCCTTTTATATGACTATCTGGAGTTAAAATAATAGCCTTGGTGGACCAGTAAGCGAACACTTTTGAGTGATTTTAATTTCCAGAAATGCGATTTGAATATTAAAATAAAAACTAGTGGCAGAATTACAAGCGTCTAGCCCGTCATTCATAATCCAGCCGTCGTCCATTAGAGAATATCCGCGTCCATAAGACCTATTCCATTTTCCATATAACAGTATTAGCACCAAATTCAAAAAGACAATCATAGTATACATAAACATAGGCTTGTTTCCTGCAAGAGAGAAGCGGTCAACAGTTTTCAATGATGCCCGAACCCAAGTTCAAGGACCGAACTTTGATAATTATTTTCAGGTATGAATATATTCTCCAGCAGCAATTTACTTGAGTGAGGAACGACTTCAAAGAGAGTGGGTTGATCTCCAAAAATATGGTGATACAGGACCAGTAAGCGAACACTTGCTTGTCAGCGATTTTTCGACAATTTAGAGATAGATTATTATTGGATATTGGTCATTGTATGTCGAGAATAGATTGTTCAGCAAATATAGTACTTATCCACAGTAAAACAGATTTCCACTGAGTGAAAAACATCATAAAGCTGTTGCCTACCATCAAAAACTACGTCGGAGGGAGCGGTCATTTTAGCATGAAGTACCGCCATTCCACATTATGAGAAAACAAGGGGAATAACTCAAATCATTACTTGTCCCCTCCAAATCCACAGTAGTGCCCTCACCAGCAACAAAACTTTTGCCGATGTCAAAGATGACGAAAGAAAAAGTTATTTTTCCCAGATATCATCAGATTCACGATCAATTTCTCCAACTTCTAGTGTAATTACTATCTTGATTTGACTTTCTGTCAGTTTGTACAAAGGATGCAAATCTCAAAATATTTTATTTGTTATCCTCCCAAGCGACCTGTCGTCTGCTTTTTTTAACAGAATCGGGTGACAAACATGCCAGTTTTGTAAGTAGAAATAACCAACTTATCAAGTAGTTGAACAATTATAAGTTTTGTGTATTGTTAATTTCCCAGGATTTGGTATTTTGCCTCATTTGTTTGGACCTGTTCGCTTACTGGTCCTGTTCGCTTACTGGTCGGAAGCTGCTAGAAAAATAATTATTCCAGAGCAAGGACTCGTGAAATTACACTTTTAGAGGAATTATAACATTTAGCTCCTATATTCAAGGTGTGGCCTTACTGTTGGTCATGAACTAACGATCGAATTCAAAGGGTACCAGACACATGATTACACGTGGTGAAAGCAAATCGTTGAAAGCAGCAAGTGGTTGTTGTTGAATTCGACCCGATAACCTGGTATTAATTTCATGAATTAAAAATGTACAAATATCGAACAATCATCGATAAAGTTACGCTCGTCGCTTGAAGCGAACGTTATTGTAGCGAACGTTATTGTATTGGACTAACAACTGAAACCGAAGAAATAACGAAAACTTGATGAAACGAGAAGACTTTACCATACACAAACAACTTGCTTTGCAAATGGCGCCGAGAAAGAACGAAAACGAGGCTCATCCTGCAAGTTGTATGAGAGGTGAAAGGTCGAATGTGTGTGATCGTTTTGGTCAAAGTTTGACGAATTTCACGATCACAGCATTACACTGATTAATTTGGCCAACTCGCGAAAAAGTATTGGAGGCCACGGATCAGGCAAGGCGGAGCCGTGGGGGCTACGGGGGCTGAAGCCCCCCCAATAATTTGGCCAACTTTTCTAAAATTCATATATCAATCAATAGTTTATTGCACGACTTTGAGACATACAAAGCATGGCAAGAGACAATTAAGTAGTTGAAAAAAATATTTATACTATATACAGTGCATACATTGCGATACAACATAATCGCAATAATAACGTAAAAGTTATATATGTCAACGCAAAAATAGTTCAATGAATAAGTATTTCCGAAACGAATAATAAAATGAATTGTCTGCGTCGCATATCTATAACATAACTAAAACTATTTATAACTGTCCAGCATTAGTGGCCCAGCCAAAGCTCTAGAATTTTTTTGTCGGCATTGTTTAGTAAGTTTTAGGAAATTAGGTTCACAATAGGTTAAGTGTTACACCATATAAAAGATGGTAGAGATAAATGATAAAATCCTCACACCATGTATGCCACCAATTACTAAAACGAAATGCCCGCTAAAAACATGACTCCTATGTCCTGGACGAGAATCGGTACGGTACTACCTCCCTTTGGACATACACTGAGCATGCAGTAGACAGAAGTAAGTTTTCACCCCACGTACCGTACCGGTAGCACAGAAGTTGAACGTTCGCTGACGGCGGTAGAATTTCCAATTATACATGAATCACAAGGAGACAAAAGGCTCCCCAACAAGTAGAAAAAGTCTGTGCCAGTGACATGATCGAATCTTAATGAACGTTTGGATTGAATATATTTGGATTGATATATATATTTAAATTAGTTTTCAAATATAATTTTGCTTGACGATGAATATTTTTAAAATGTTGGGAAAACAGGCAACACAAATAGAGTTTACACGGGCGAGGATTTCTTGTTTTATTGCTCGGAAATACGCTAGAACGCCTCTCCGGCCATCTAAGACCCCTGGAGCTTTCGAGGCCTAGGCGGCCCCTGGACCCTCGCCTAATTGTGCTGTGATAGTAGCCCCCCCCCCAATCATGAATTGCTTCCACCGTGCTTGCGGATGGTTCTACAGTCGCGTGGACATTTTAGCATATTTTTCACACGTATTATTCAGCCGTGTGATCGTCAGTGTTCTTGACAAATTGACCTGACGTTTACAGCCAACGATTGTAAGGCTTTTTTAAAATAGTTAAACAATCTAAAATTCAAAAAATAACATTTATCACATAAGAACAAGCTCAGATTTAACACATCAAAGCGTTAAATCTACAGGATTTAGATCACCTATTATCTAAAATGCGTATTAAAGATGGCCACTTTTTCTTCGGGAATATTTGCTGTCAAACTTTCAGTTGTTTTCGACATAAAAATTTGAAAATATATAAAATCATTTCATTGCGTGACCTATGCTTGATATTCATGTTAGAACTCAATATTCTTTATAGTTTTGACTTATAAAATATCTGCAACTGGTAATAAAACTGATTTTTAATGTGTTGAAAAATTTGACATGCACGTGGCCTAGAATATCTTAGAAAATTACGTAACGTCGTAATACGCTTCAAGAGTTGCGGGCCGTTTTTGGAGGGCTTTCCCCGCGAGGGTATGTTGGCGCTGCTGGCAATGTGCGATCCCCAACCAACCGAAATGCTTAAAAAACACGAGGAAGCCAACGGTGAGTTGCACATAATTCTGGTGTTGATATTTCAATATTTTTGCACGATTTATAAACTTTAGATAATTATCTCATAGCATAAATTTTTGTCAAAACTCTTGTGCCGCGCCAAAATTTGTAGCTGGGGTTATATTTTCTAGAATTCATTAGTTAATTTACTTTGACAAATTGTGAGAGCTCTCCCAATTTCTATTTTGTGAACCCTTCCTACCCCCTCGCTTGCCGCTGATTCTACATCCGGGTTTTTTCGGAACAGTTTATTCATAAATTAAGGGTAACGACCACACGTGGATTACAAATAATACTTTGACACGCCCACCTTTTGTTCATTAACCATTTTGATTTGCTTCTATAAATTCTGCAAGCAGATGAACTGAATGTACCCGAGATACAGAATAAAGTCCTATTACCGGTACTGTTTCAAATTTTATGAAACTTTGAATAAAGGCAGTCTTATGTTTTTACTATGCCTATGTTTATTTGATTTGTTCACAACCACAACATAGTTGAGATAAGCTTATTTCTTTAATATTTTTGAATTAAAAGATAAAACAGCAGCAGCAACATAAAAGAATTGAAATAGTATTAAACTATTTTTAAATACTTAGAAATTAATTATCTCTATAATGTACTACAACACGTATAACCATTTGAAGTTATTTTTTATCGTTTTATAGAATTATACTCCTTAGGCATTGTTATATATGTATGGTTTATTTAATTTACAAACTTAAAATGAAACTAAATATTCTGAAGGTCATAGGCTACAGTAACTGTCACAATTGGCCACAGTATTCTTAAATCATTGAGGCAAATGCTGTTGAATAATCACACCTCAGCAATTTTTCATGTGATTCTGAATAGGAGGGAATGTATGCCAAATGCATTAACAGTTAGAAAACAGTGTACATGTGTGTGACAATAAATGAATTTGATGGGATATTAAGGACGAGCAGTTCTGAAACCATCTAAAGTTGCCGGATTTATATCACATTACCTTTGTCAAATTTCTAACAACCTGTTCATTTGACAAGCAAAAAGTTTCATTGCTAATCATTTCTGTCAGGTCCTGAATCCTAAAGAGAAAGGGAATCATGGTTTAATGTCGCATTCTCCTGAATCCTGAAATAGCTTTGCATGCATATATATGTGTCTGTATTAATATTTGTATTTGTACCTAGCTCTTGTGGACTCAAATGTTATTCTAGTACAACAAAGTTGAATTGAATTAAATGATATGCATTATCAAAAATCCTAAAGCCAGGTGAGACCCTGGACCCCTGGCTATTCTGAGATGTGCTTGCTGGATACAACAGATGACCTTGTTTCGTATTTACATATATGACAAGCAGATACAGATTATGCTTCTGCTTATATTTTTCTAGTTCTTTTCATTGTTGTAGAAGTATGATGAAGATATACCATTGCCGGATTAGAGACTTTTATCATGTTTTCGGAGTTCAGATATTGTAGGACAGATGTATTCAAATCTACTCTGAGAGTCTTTGAGGTAGTACATTCCCCTCAATCAGCCACAGCAATCACCAATGCTGAGGCCAATGCTGTAGCAAAAGTACCTTTGCCTCAGCAGTTTTGAACATTGTGTTAAATGGAGAATAGTTCAATGCCACAAAAATTTTGTTGCAGCAGGAATCCTGTGGTATCAATTCGGATTCTATATCTACAATTGAAGTTGAACAATTTGCAATTATATGACTCTTCTACTAGTATGCCAAGAATCCTATATTTCCTTTTATTATGTTAAAAAAAAATTATTTCATATATTCTCCACCAAAGCTGGCTGGGACCCCTGTATTGGTCATGTCAATAGTTAGTTAGTTTGCTAAAGATTTCTTTCATACACGATATTTCATTTTGGCACACCAAAGCTCAACTCTTGGGAGTTAAAACCTTCCAAAGCTGTCTCAGGTCTGTTGGAAATACATGTAGTTATCAATACATGTAGTTCATATTCATATACCACCCGCACTCGTCTTTTTATTATTACATGTAGGCTTTCTGATCAACCTTCGTGATCTCGAAACCTTTCTGAATATCACCATATTTGAGCGAACTGAACAAAGACCACTTTCGGCAGCCTATCACTTCATATAAACCATTCCCATGTTCCAGGCCAATTTACTACATAAATTTTATACTAGGTAATTTGGTGCTGTAGAACATGAAGGTCACCCGGGATGTGACGCAGGCTACTTGATCACATCGTCGCTAAAACAAATAGAAACCATGACGTGGTGAAATTGACTTGATTGTGTGGTGCATGGGAACTATCCTCCACTCTTTAATTCTCAGACGGTCACATGAGGTCATTCATGTCTGGAATTTAGCGGTAAAAATCAGTCTAAGCAGAATTTCATTGCCTCAGCATGGATTTCAATTTGGACATGGAGATATTTCATATACAATACCATCTGTTCAATGATGAGCAGCAAAAAACACTGCTTAAATGGCAATATACTATTCCTGGGGACATACATTTGCTGTCAAACAACGACATAAATGTTTGGATGCAGTACTTTATGCAAAAGTGGTTGAAATTCGAAGCGAAGATGTAATCGTCTATTCGTGCAACGCCGAACGTTATATGTGTAAGCACACACATAGGACGAACATTTACTTTTCCCAAATATGGCAAGCGTATATTTTGCTTGCTTCATGAAACTTTTGGATTCTAAAATCAAGGAACTTATAGCGTATATTATTGGAGTTGGTGAAACAAGCAGCGATCAAGGAATTTTTGATAATGAAGAAAAATATGGAAGACATATGTTTAGAACAGCCATCTTTCACCTTCATCGTGTGTTACCATTTATTAACGATCTTTACTTGTCATTGAGTGCAAGGAAAGGTGTTTTCTACAGAAAACCACTACCGGACAAACAGATTACGTGAAATTCAGTGCTGGAAAATTAATCAATCTGAAGTAAGTACAATGCTGAAATGTTTTTTAGTGACGCACGATACCTAACCATTTTGGTCGTAAGACTTTTCTGATAGGGTTTCCGAAGCAATGCATTCTATAGATACAAGAGAGCATAATTTAAAGTTTGATTACTTAACATAAGTAATTATATTCTGACATTAATAATTGAAAGCAATTCACTGAACTAACTAAGGCTATATTCGTCTATAATTATTCACAAAAACTTAATATCCCTTTTCAAATATGAGAATTAAATATATATTTTAATCAGGTGAAAAAAGCCAGAATCAAGAATTAAATTGAATAATTTTACAGAAAGAAACGCATGTATACCTCAGAAACGGTGATAAAGAAAAACATGGTTAATAAAATTGATGAAAATATTTACCATCAAGTACGAGTCGCGGTAAGCTCGACGAGCTCACTTCTTCCGACGACATTTTTCAACTGTAAAGGTCATCGGAGAAATTTCCGCCTTTTATAGGCCTACTTCACATGTGACCTGAAATTTCGCAATGTTCACTACACTGCGAAAAAAACTGTGTTCTTTTAAGACAATTTTGTGCTAGAATTTACCCATGATTTTCTGCTCGTGGGATTATGGAAATAGACTGAAAATGAGATTGGTAATTTACCATCAATTTTCAAAAAAAAATGTTAACCCCTTTCAGACTCTACCTGTCACAAGCCCTCTTAAATTCATCCTCACGAGCCATTGTATCGATCGATCTGTTAGGATATTCACTGCCTTGGTTAATTACCAATACCAGTTTTAGATATAAATAGATCAATGGGTTTGCTATTGATCAAACCAGTCAGTGAATGTGCTAAGCTAGTTGATTACGCTAATTCTCCGTGGGGTATGGGTGACGATAAATTTGAATTTCCTTGTGGGCCAAACTTCTTTGGTATCAGCCTGAAATCGATATAAACATCGGAAGTCAAATACATTGTATAATCAGGGGCGTCAGAAGCCGGCGGAAGCAATTGTTGATTGGGGCGGGGGGAAATACTATCATAGTACTTTAGGCGAGGGTTCAGGGGCCGCCTAGGCCCCAGGCGAGGGTTCAGGGGCTGCCTAAGGCCCCAGCAGAAGCTCTTGGGGTCTATATTGCTGGAGACGCGTTCTGAGCGATTTCTGGCGAATAAAATCACTCTGCAATGAAGTGTATTTTTTAGTTCATTTCTAATCATTTTACCATGAAAACGTAATCAATGGGGGTTTTCTGCGATACTGAATAAGAAAATATATGTATAGTAAAGTAACCTATACTCTCTAAAAAAATTTGAGTAAAATTTCACTCAAGTAAGAGTGGAAATTCATCCCACTCAAAACTTGAGTGAAATTTTCACTCAACTTGAGTTACTTTTTACTCAACTTGAGTTACATGCGTTCAACTTGAGTGACATTTACTCAAGCATAAGAGTGGAAATTCATCCCACTCAAGTTGAGTGAACTTGAGTGGTTTTAACTGAAGTTGAATGAAAAGTAACTGAAGTTGAGTGAAAAGTAACTCACGTTTGAGTGAGCAGGAACATTTCACTCAGACTTGAGTGGAATAGTTCACTAAGTTTTTTTAGAGAGTATGATTATGTAGATGTAACTGATGTAATTCTTATGGACAATGAGTTGTTCATAAATTTATTGCAGAAGTAGCGCTGTCTAAATTTATAATTTAAAAGTATAAATAGCGAGATCCGCACTTTTTTATAACTGACCATAACTGCTAACATTGAATTATTTCATGAACAAGAGGATGCAAAAAGAAACAAAAAATGTCAGAAAAACACTACCCCGTCCGTCATTATAATTACTTCCAAGTACTTGCGGCAAAATTATTGGGGGGTTGGGGTTATAAGCATCCATGTTACTTTCCACGATCAAAATTGTCCCAAGAGGGCTAGTCGGTGCTTAGAGCCCTGAGCAATTTCACTGGCGCTCTGGGCTGATCAAAATATTTTTCAACTTTCTTTTGGTGATGGTGGGTCGTTGAAATCGCTTTTCGTCCGTGGTCCGTCGTCCGTTCGTCAGTCCGTTCGTAAATAATTCTTGTTATCACGATTTCTCAGGAACTACTGCATCGATCTTTCTCAAATTTGGTACACAGGTTCTCCTTATGGTCTAATTGTGCAAGAAACCTTTTTGGGTCCGATTCAAAAGTCCAATATGGCCACCAGGCAGCCATCTTGGATTTCCCCATGAAACCTTGTTATCATGATTTCTCAGGAACTACTGCATGGATCTTTCAAAATTTGGTACACAGGTTCCCCTTGGGGTCTAGTTGTGCAAGAAACCTTTTTGGGTCCGATTCGAAAATCCAATATGGCCACCAGGCAGCCATCTTGGATTTCCCCATGATACCTTGTTATCGCGATTTCTCAGGAACTACTGTATGGATCTTTCTCAAATTTGGTACACAGGTTCCCCTTGAGGTCTAGTTGTGCAATAAACCTTTTTTGGTCAGATTCGAAAATCCAATATGGCCATCAGGCAGCCATGTTGGATTTCCCCATGAAACCTTATTATCGCAATTTCTCAGAAACTACTGCGTGGATCTTTCTCAAATTTGGTACAGAGGTTCCCCTTGGGGTGTAGTTGTGCAAGATACATTTTTTAGTCCGATTCAAAAATCCAATATGGCCACCAGGCAGCCATCTTGGATTTTCCAATGAAACCTTGTTATTGCAATTTCTCAGAAACTACTGCGTGGATCTTTCTCAAATTTGGTATAGAGGTTCTCCTTCGGGTCTAGTTGTGCAAGATAACTTTTTTTGGTCCGAATCGAAATCCAATATGGCCACAAGGCAGTCATCTTGGATTTCTCCATGAAACCTTGTTATCGCGATTTCTCAGGAACTACTTTATAGATCTTTATGGAATTTGGTACAGAGGTCCCACATGGGGCCTAGTAGTGCAAGATACCTTTTTTGGTCCGATTCGAAAATTCAAGTTATGTTTCAAATTAATTTTGTATTCTCGAGTTGTGACGTTGAATCACAAGAGTTGCCGGATCAAACGGCGGGGCATATTCTATATATTAACTATAGAGAATATCCATTCCTTCACCTTCCATATCAAGAAGTACAAATAATTCGGAATTAAAATGTATTTTTTTAGCAAGTGAACTCCTCCACCGTTTCGACTGCCGGCGGGTCGGCTACATGAAGGAATGTCACTGTTGTGACACAACGTCACAACTCGACAATTGTAGACAACTGCATGTTTCGATCCAAGGGAGATAATCAGGATTCAGGAACTTTTGAAGTTTCAACATTACTGCGCGGACCGCATCCCTTCAGTATTAAGTATTGTACCATCTTAATATTTTCGAACATGGTATCTTAAAAGAGATATCTCAAAATAGCCTAATAAACAGAACAGAATTAGCATTCGTTCATAATTATAAAATCTTAAGTATGTTTCATACCTCATGCCAAAGTGTCAAAGAGATTGGTCTTCTCTTCCACTACCCAATGATGACACGTGCAAAACAATAAATAAATCAAATACTACAAAACAAAGTCTAAGGATCGTCCGTACATGTACATTCACTTTCAGACTAACTTGACTCATTTCTCTTGTATTATAATAACCGACATAAGAACAGTTGCTAGAAATCTTGAAACTCCTAAAACTTAGATTATATCTTGGTGTTTTCCAGTGGCCCTTTTCTATCTTTTTGGCTCAGATTCGAAAGTCTGTAAACAAAATTACAAATCAATTGTTTGTTCTTAGTAACAATAGACAAAAAGATCCTCTAGTCATTAGTTTACAATTATCGGACAATGGTGGGCGCCAAGATCGTTCAGGATCTCTCGTTTATTTTGTGTTTTCTTCTTCTTTCTTCGTTTTTGTTTTTGTTATCTTCTCTTTTTTTTCGCACAAAGGCAACGACCCAAGAACTCATTTTAATTACCAAAAATCTTCGGATAAACCCCGATTTACCTGGACTTGTGAAGATGCCTGAAAATTGACAACTTGTGTACGCAGTTGTTATATTGTTTATAAATCGAACACCTGCCACTTCCGTCCCATGCCGTGAAATTGTCGGCGTTGTTTCTTGAGGGGAACGGTTGGATGCATAGGCCTAAAACAATACTTGGAGTCTTGCAACGTACATCACGTAATTGCAAACACTGAAGTACTAGTAAACAGAAAATCTGAAAATCCAATTTTACTGGTATCTTTTTCTTTATTTCACGATAATTTCTCTATTAATCCGAGAGAAGGGGTACTTTATGATTAAGGAGAACCGAATCGGTCAATTTTGGAATAAGATATATGACTTACAAATCTGAGTAAGATGCTGTCCACTGCATGTAAATCTTATTGTGCTTGTATTCTTGAAATAGACTATAGTTCGTGTCGTATTATCTCAAGGGCTACAACTCACTGACCGATAATGGAATTAGATCTTCCATCACATGTTCCCACGAAATTGAAATTAGTCATGTAGCGTACAGAGGGGTGTATAATATTTGTTATATTACAGTTAACGTGGTTCTGTCATCACTTACAACATTTAGTTAAACCTTGGATTATGGTCCGTGTAACCTTGCACAGTTCAATTTTCGTTTTTCGTTTTTGCTTTCCCAAAATCAAAAATTGAAATTTGACCGTCAATTTTCAATTTCCGTTTTTTGTTTCTGTAATCTGAAAATAAAAAATTGAAATTTTACCGTCAATTTTCAATTCGGACCATCTTGGCATACTCCAACTTTCTGTAACATTGAAACTGATTGTGCCCACAGGAGTGAAATAACCTTGAGTGTGACCAATCTTTCTCCCTTTTATTGTGATCGCATGATATTTGTCGATGTTAGTTGGCCCTACGACGGGGAGTTGAGTAGCGCTGGAAGCTATTTCTATATGCTGCAGGTGAAATTCTCATTTGCAAGAAGCTCACCATCTTCATGAAGTCAAAATATATGAATTGCATAGTGTATTTGAAATTATAAACTTCTCTATTTCATAAATACGAGACAATGAAAAAAATTATCATTAATACGTTACAGTATGTGTGTTGTATATCTTTGGCTATTTGATTTAAAGCTATCAGAGGTAATGCATACAGAACTGTACGTAAGCTATAAGCAATTGCTTTTTCCTAACGGATTTTGTGTGACCGTTCACCCTAAGATGGAGTCTTTGGGTGGTCTTGCCAACATACTGTTGACCACACTTCTTACAGGAAATTAAATAAATACAGAATATCCGCGTCCATAATCCAAAGACCTATTCCATATTCCATATTAGCACCAAATTGAAAAAGACAATCATAGTAAACATAGGCTTGTTTCCTGCAAGAGAGAAGCGGTCAACAGTTTTCAATGATGCCGGCAAAACATCATGATGTTCCAAAAATATCAAATCCATATCGCTGATAAGTCGTCATCTAAGGATGTATTTCAGTCACGCTTTGATTGTGGCTGTTCATATGAGTACCATGATGATCTTGAAGTACATGGGTTCATACGGCCCCTAGCCCCGGGTTAAGCGGAATTAGACACAAGTTACGAAACGTAGCGCCATAGATCTTGCACGCTACGTTCGTATTTTGCTATTAGCATGTGATATGTATCGCCAAATTTGAGAAACTTTGAGTGGAGTCGCTTGGTGGAATAGCCCTGTTTTATAATTTTCTGCAACAATGTTTTGTGACGTTGATTAAAATCATCACATTTAACACAGGAGCTAGCAAATGCTACTAAGCGAGATATGTATACGCCATATGCAGGTCCCACTGAAATATTACTATCCAGAAAGGGATAGTTTACGATGTCGAAATTGTAATCATCTCTTTTGTCATAAAGTCGACGAGAGAAAATGCTCACTTCATTCACTGCGTGAAATGATCAAGTTTCCAATTCCGGAAACCCGCCGGAAACGTATTGGAAACTGTAGCGACACAGTTTCCAATAGGTTTCCGGCGGGTTTCCGGAATTGGAAACTTGACCATTTCACGCAGTGATTTTTATAGAGATAGAGATCTAAATAAGATGTGCCTGTAGGGCTATCTATAGTTTTCTTCAAATTCAGTGAAGGTGGATATATATTCTTCACTGCGTCATTTATATAGCGATTATCTACAGCGAGAGGATCGTCTATATATAGCGTTTGGTGAATGAGAAGGAACAGGCTTTGAATGGATCGGGCTTTGAATGGATCCCTGAACTCTTCGAAATCTTGGTTCTTCTTGGTTCTTTTGGTACTATGCCTACGAAGTAAGCTCTCATTTACAAATTATCCGGTAATGAGTGAGTCAGTGAATTAGTCCATCCGAATCTTTCCTCCAGCAAAATAACGAGAACCGTTGACATTAGAACCTTGATTTTTGGCATGAACGTGCATTAGGGGACTATTACCAGCAAGTTCTGACCTACTTTTGATGAAAATTTGACCTACGTAGGTCCTGCGACATTAGTCACACTGTCATGTGTTAAATGTATCAAATTCTGATACACAGGTAAAACAAAAATGAAGAACCATATTTACTATTATTACTTTGGCATGCACCACACGACTTGTCAAGGTCAATGTTTGTACATTATCTGGAAAAAACTGAATCATGCTGTATACATTAGAAATCTGAATTTGTGGGTCATTCCTAATATCATTACATTATTTTACAATATGTAATAAATAAAATGTGAAATACGTATGCCACTGTAATAATAGATCAAGAGTAAAAATCATTAGGCTCCTTCTACGTCATAGCAATCAACATCTGTAAACATAACAAATTTTAATGATGTACTGATTTTCGGACACAGCCATCTGGACCTTTCACCTCAAAATGAATACGGTTCCTCTTTGTCCCATTGATAAGGTACACTGAAAGTGTGTTACCAATCCCTAAACCATGGGTGTGATGTAATTTATTCCATGGTAACCCATTTAAAATACTATATTTTTGTGTTTTTATTTTTAGGTTATGCAGATTTGGTTCTCCCAGTCTTGATAAATTAATATCTTATCAATGTTCCTCAAGCTATATACATTCAAATGAGGGAGCAGATAGGATTTAATTTTAATTAGAATGTGGTTCTCCATAAACACTGTCAAATTAAGTTTGCGGAACCTCTAGGCAACTCATTATCATTCACCATAACATCACTTCCCTGATCACCAGGAAATGGAGATATTGCAACTAACAAAAGCTAACAGATGAACAAGATGAAGAGAAGTTGCGATTGTAGTATACAACCTCTTATTTCAACAGGCATATACAATGGTGGGTTTGTCAGTATATCTGAATTTCTTATCATTAGAGGCTGTTGTCAAAACTTATATTGCATACGTACAGGCCACCACACCATAGAAAGACACACACGGTGCCACTTTTAAAATAATGTCATTGCTGAAACTAATTAATTCTATTAAAACTTGGATGACATTGAAAGGACAATGTGCAGGAACATATAGAATAGTCTCAATTGTGATAACCTCTTCGTCTGACCCTTATACTGGACCTGTGTAGAGCCAACAAGGTTCTTTCAACTGGTGTGGTTTCTCTGCATGAAAGCACAGGGGCTCGTTACCGTTGTTAATTAGTTAAATAGGTTGATTATTAGGGGGGTGTCGAGGTCGGTAATAAAAAAGGCTCTTTTATTACAGACCTCGACCCCCTCTTCCCCCCTTATAATCAACCTATTTAACCAATTAACAACGGTAATGAGCTTTGTGCATAAAAGTGTGTGTAGACAACAGCCTGACAATATCAGCACCAACATGTACAATATATCACTGGGCTATCTTCGCTTTATTCTCATAGCATAAGATTGCATAGCTCCTAAGGTCAAAATGCATTAACAGCTTTGGAGCAAATTCTGACATAAGGAGAACGTCTCCGCTCTAAACATAGAGAAACCAATCTCAATGCATTTAATGGAGGCTCGAATTTAACCAATCAGTGCAGTGCTAGTTACACCACTTGCTATCATAGTCTGCCCAGGGTCTCAAATACTATAGGTAAAATTTTATGGTATATGATATCAACCGAGAGGTAGCTGTTTGTAGAGTCATGCTCAGTGTCATATAGGCTACATTTGTAACTCTGACTTTTAGGTGTTACCTAAAATCGTATATTTTACCAATCAGTCTGATTTGTTTTAGTTTAAAATATAAAATAAATATAGCCTCACCCGTAATATGTAATAAATATAATTTAAAGTAGGCCTGTATTGCTTAGGTAATCCAATGGTCGGCCTACTTTGAGGGAGATAGAGAATATGTTTGTTCTTTATGTTTGTAGTAAAGTAATTTTTCGGACTCACGTAGTTTGTCTTGATAGAATTGTGTGTATATTGTTTTCAATTTGTGTTTTACTTTTGGAGATATGTGTTGCAGTGGCAAATACTGAGCACTGATATTATTTTTTTGCATCATTAATGATAAATAGCTATACTATCAAATTCCATCCTTTGTTAGTAGTAGTAGGAAAAGAGTAAATTGCCTCCCATTTGTGGCGCGCTCACTTCCGGTTGAGTGGCGCTGGCCTCAACCAATCAGAACCGAGTATTTTGACCCGGTGCATTATGGGTGATATTCAAGATGGCGGCGTCTGCCTTCTGGTTTAAGATGGCAGCACGTCCGGTATCGAAAAGTGGCCATTTTGTCAAGATGTGGTGATCTAGTGTCAAAAACTGGACCCTGTATGGGTCCCGCTAGACGTTCTGGGGTCTAGGTGGACTAATATTGGTCCGATTGGGTCGAGTGAGGTATCAAAGTGAAGCATTCGTGAAGGGGCATTCAGTCATGGGTGGATGTATGTAAAATTAGGATTTTTTTCCCGAAAATGTAAAAAGCGGAATACGGACTTTTACCCCTAAAATAGAGGAAAACTCCAATCAACTCTAGCCAAAAAGGCTAATATCGGGCCCCAGGATTATTGAGACCTGTCAATGGGGTGGGTGCATGTAAAATTAGGATTGTTTTCCGAAACTATAAAAAGCGGAACAATTATACAATATAAGGGAAAATGCCTGTATGGGGTATGGGGATGGTCTTTTTTTTTTCGTGGGTGTTATTATGGCTTGTGGGGTCTCGTTTTTCTTGTCTCGCCGAGAAAAACACAATGGAAAGGGTCGTGGAGCAAATTGGTGAAATTTTTGGAAAAAGTCGACGAGGTCTGTATTATAGGCCTATAGGCTGGCCATGGAGGATATAGGTCCAACCTGGGAAATTCACACACGTTCATTATGATATGGGCTGTTTGGATTTGCTTTTCACGTCTCGTCATTTAGAACACGATGGGAAGAGTTTCGGAGCGAAACGTTGAAATTTCTGGAAAAAGTCACCGAGGTCTGGGTAGGCCCATAGGCCTATACCGCATGGCTATGGGTGTATAGGTCCATACTGTGTGGACGTTTTGGGATCTAGGTGTGCCCCTAATGGTCCGATGGGGTCGAGTGATGTATCAATGTGAAGCCTATGTGAGGGGGTAATCGATGGGGTGGATGTGGGTTAGGAATATCGTCATTCTGCGCATGCGCAATAGACAAAGTGTATGGAAATAGACGTTTTGTGATCTAGGGGAGCCACTAGTGGGTCGATTGGATTGCGTGAGGTATTAATGTGAAGCCTGTGTAAGGGGGCATTTGATGAGGTGAGTGCGGGGTTGAAATATTGTCACTTTGCGCATGCGCAGTGGACAAAGTGTATGGAAATAGACGTTTTGGGGTGTAGGCGGGCCACTAGTGGGCTGATAGGATCGAGTGAGGTATCCATATGAAGCCTATGTGAGGAGGCTAAGACTAGGGTGTCGTTTCCATTCTGCCGCGCAGGTCACGTGGGTTGTGACGTCATTTTCGGGTTTCAACTCCAAACCTAGAAGAGTTCCAATTTTCCCTTAGACGTCCGGATGTTCAATCTCCGGATTTTTTCCCGGCTCCGCCCGCCTCCAGCCGAAATACGTATGTGCGGGTTCTCTGGCCGCACAAGCGCGCGCACGCGTCATCACCGTATGTACGCGGATGAATGTCGGGTCAAAAGGTCAAAGGTCACATCCAGGTCAAAAGGTCTCCCTTTCGGCACGGTTTGGAGACAATGTTGCGGCATCGATATACAGAGCTTGAACCCCAAAAGGGGATTATAAATTAACCTGGGAAGGATGGGCAGTTCCATTTGGACCAATCAGCGGTCGAGAAAAAGAGCCAATGAGTGATCGATAAAAGAACCAATGGACGGGTAGTAGAATTTCGCTTACGTCTGCGTCTACATCCGGGTACTAGAATGCTTTCGCCTACGTCCGCACCTACATCCGGGATCACGGGGAGATCAGGTGATAGTTCAAGGTCATATTGAATGATAGGAATGCGTGTACTAACCTGTTCATCAGTGGTTTACATCCGGATATAGACCGGAGAGAGAACAACAACAACAACAACAACAAGGATGACATTTGAGAGAACAACAACAACAATAAGTAGTTATTTTCATATAGTTTAGTTTCCCCAATGTTACATCATACCAACGCTGGGGGAGCCGCGTTGGGTATGTTTACAACTCAAAAAGAATCTTGCCCAATCAGCAGCCACCATTTGCATCTGTCATATTCGTTCCTGTCCATTAGATGTATTTTTGTCCAATCAAAAGTTGCCATTTGAAAAAGTTCTATCTTTGCTCAGTGTGACCTAAGTGTCGTCGGGCAGGCCTGGATATTCTTCGGGCAGCATATCCTGAAACAGTTGTTTGTGCATTCTGATCACATTTTCCAGGGCCTCGGTGGGTGGTAGCCCTATAGCCTCTTCCAAGTGACGCTTGGTCTTCATGATGGACTTGTGCGTGGGGTGGCCTTTCATTTCAAGCGGTAGTAAGGTATACTGTTCATAGATGGCCATGGCTGTTTTCCTGATGCGAGGGCGCATTTGGGTGTATGCCTGTTGTAAATTATCCTCTCCGGCGTCCTCAATCGCTGCAGCATAACTATTGATAACTGCTGTCACAATACGATCCCAGAAGGTAGATTCTGCCTCACTTTCCACGGATGTAGGCTGATTATCTGAGGTCAAGTTTTCCGTATCACTAAATGGACTTTCAGCAATCTCTGTTTGGGTATCAGTCGATACAATGTTATTTGTTTTCTTTTAGATCTAACCTATATAGTTACCTACAAAGAATAATCTGTCAATTCACAACTTTGGGTGATTTACATCTGAGAATAGCGTGGAAACTACTGAAGTTATGTTGAAATGGTTGACATATTTCCGAAAGAGCTGCTCCTGTGCAATATAATGCAACAAATTGCAAGGCTGTGCCACTTATAGTTCTAGAGTTATAGTCCCTAAGAGATGGGTTCAGTTTCTGACAAAATTCAAGATGGCGGCCAAACCACGTGACCTAGTAGCAAAATTTTTGCATATTCGTGATCGTCATATCGGAATGCATATATGTGGTCTCTTTCCCCGTCCAAATCCGTTATATGAAAATCCGACTATTTTGATTGGTCAATGGCGGGCATTTTAATTTATGGAGCAAAATTTCAAATAGGAATCTGGGAGCCCCAGATCCATTAATCATGTGTCCAAGTTTGGAGTCAATCGCCTAAGTGGTTCCACAGAAGTAGATGTTTAAAGCTTTACGGTAAATCCAAGATGGCCGCCAAAGCATTTGACCAATCGGTTTCGTCTTTGAGTATTCATTAGATCTAGTGGGCTTAAGCAATCAGAATCTGCCATATTCAGCATTAGCGTGTCCTACAACATAAATATAGTCACTTTCTCTATGAAAATCCCATAATTGAATATTTGAGCGAATTACGATGGAGAATAGCGGGAAAACTATTGACTTAAACGTTGACTTATTTCCGAAAGAGCTGCTCCTGGACAATATAATGCAAAAAACCGCAAGGCTGTACCACCTATAGTTCCCGAGTTATAGCCCTTACAAGATGTGTTCAGTTTCTGACAAAATTGAAGATGGCGGCCAAACCACGTGACCGAGGACCATAATTTTTGCATATTTGTCATCGCCATATCACAATGCATATATGTAGCCACTTTCCCGGTCCAAATCCGTCATTTGAAAAACCGACAATTTTGATTGGTCAACGGCGGCCATCTTGTTTTATAGAGCAAATTTTTAAATCGAGTTATGAGAGCCCCAGATACATATATCATGTGTACCAAGTTTCGGGTCAATCGATCCAGGGGTTCCAGAGGAGAAGATCTTTGAAATAATACTTTTTTGGAGGGTAAATCAAAGATGGCCGCTGGCCCTTTTGACCAATCGGCTTTTCTTTGGATATGCATTAGATCTCTCTATCCTTGATCACTATGCGAAGTTTCAGCCAGATCGCTATAGCGATGTTGAAGAAAAACGTGTCATAAAATCTGGCGGAATAATAAAAATAAATATAGCAGCGAGCTGTAATCCTCGGGTTGCAAGCACATATTGCAGGCAATGAACCAACAGCAGTAGTTTTATAACTGGAAGCCACCCTATTTGGCAAAACGTCATTTGCTTCCTTTTAGATATAACCTACATAGTTAACACTGAAGAACAATCCGTCAATTCGCAAATTTGGGTGATTTATATCTGAGATCTTCCGCGTTCCCTATAAAGCACAACAAGGCTTAACAGTTAAATAAATATAGGCCTATAGTATCGAATCACTGAATAATTGTGATGATGAAGTTTCCGCATCTGTGCAAAAGACGAAAGAGAAGACGACAATGCGCCAACTGTTTTCGTGTTGTCGTTATGTCGCCCCCGACAATGCGACATTGCGCCAATAAATACGACAACAGGTTGGTGGTGATGTCGTGATGTCGTGCTGTAGCCTTTTAAAATGCGACAATACGATAACGGTAGTTTTGGCGTATTGTCGCAATGGCGTATTTTGGTGTCCTCTTTCTGTCATTGGCGCACTGTATAGTCAGCTTAAATTTTCTCCGATTCAGAGGGCGACAATACGCCATTACGATGGCCGCATCCGTCTTCCATACAAAATACCTGTTCGTTGAGTTAATATGACATTTGATATTATCTGTGAAGCTCTGTTTCATGCTCGAACAGTTGGTTTGGTTGGTTGTTTGAAGTTTAACGTCGCACCTATAACCTTATTGGTCACACGACAAATGCTCGAAAAGCAGCCATTGGTTGTGAATGTCAACTTGTTTATTCTGCCTTCTTCTGTGGTAATTCAAATTTCGGATCAATTATTTTGTACCAATATAGACCTATAACCAAAGAAAAATTTGTCTCAGACAAAGTTGGTTTATAAATAATGTTCCACTCTATGTAGATTATTACAAGGATTAATACTTTGTATTTTTCTTGCAGGATATACCGGACGAGGGAATTGAGGAATGTTTGAAGACGGAAAAATTTACACCTCCACAACTTCGTGTATTTTCCACAAATGAAGAAATAACGGACATCTTTCTTGTGACGGATGGGGTCAGCATCATGTGCGGAAAGAGTGTCAATGCATCAGTATTAGTTTTGCTAGCAGCATACTATAAGTCGAGCTGAAGTTCGCAAATGGTTAAAAACCCCAAACACTTACAGTTTACATTGAGCAGCCAGACGGCAATTTGGTGTTAACGAAGTAATCGTAGGAGGCGTAAAAGCACATTGGCCCCTCGACCTTCGCCTATTGTGCTGTAATTGTTGTCCCTTCAATCGGCACCAATTGCTTCCGCCGTGGCTGAACCAATCTCAGTAAACTCATATAATAGCATGGAACATTCTACTGATTTACCATCTTGGTTTACATCGATTGTGGCTGTACAGGACTTCAATCTCAAATCTTATAATATTCTGAAATACAGCTACACTGTTATAAATTACCGTTATTTCACAGTAAATGTATGTTCGAGTTTACAGTACATTCAATCGTAAACATATTAATCTGTAAATTGAACTATGATATTTCAGTTGACATCAACTGCAATGGGTAAACTGCATATACGCTGACTTGCAAGAAACATCCGACATCTCCGTTGTACGATACAACATTCAGAGCATTATCAGAACAGGTGTTGGAACGGACGCAGCGGCTAACTTTAATTTTTGCTCAAAAGTAGGGTTAGGTTTTGGTTTGATCCATCTTCACATTTCAAGTTAAATACTACACTAACGTTCCATAATTAGTGTTTGACTTGGATATGCGAAGATGGGTTTTATCTTACTTGGAGATGTGTCCCACTATTCGTCCAATTGCACAGATTCGTTTGTGATTATTTACGAAAGGACATCGCACGCTATTGCGGCCTTTTGGCCCCCTTTTCAACTTTTACCAGTCCGACCATTACAAATCACGTGACTTCTGTGAGAGTGGGTGGATTGCCAAATATCTTACAAGCGCTGCCGCATGAGTAAGGCCACACTGTTCTCAGTCAGCGTTTCACATTAATCTGGCGAAAAAATTTGAAACTTCATTAATCTAAAAAAAAGTTGATTCGTCGATGGCAGATAGTTGATAGTTCTAATATTTGCACCAGCTATGTATATATTATATCACAACGTGTACCACCAATATCAATGAAAACATAATATCATCCGACAATAATGCGACATCTTCGAAGTCGATTCCGCTTCCTACTTCTACCAACATGATTCCTCCATTAATGTCGAGATTTCATCAGCATCCATGACTTTGAAATGTCGACGCAGTGTCATTATATCCACCGATTTGCCCATCTTGTTTTTCATCGGGATGTTTGGAGCAACATCTACAACCGGCGGGAACCAACACACCTTGCCGCAAAAAAATCCAATCGAGCCGAGCCTGGTATCACCACAAATCTACCCCTACTGCACTTGCAAAGAGTACACCGTCGGAGACTTTTGGTGCAAGATACTATTGGCAATGTTATTACTTTGGAGACTTCTTGCTTGGCACCGCATGACGTACCTGACGGCTTGGTATATCGTAGTATCAATCGGACATTCCGTTTTCTTCCATTTGTAAAACCTCTGTCGGCATGAGTTGCAAATCAAATCATCATGTCAATCAATCATTACCCCAGTCTGAATGTTCAACAAATATTTTGCGCATTTGGCCTTTTATTCTTCGCTTGTTACAGCATGTACGCACCGATCATACCATTGTATATTTCACCTTTATTTTGCCTGATACAGAATCGTTTATGTTTCAAGCGTCATACAGATCTTACTGTGAACAATTCAGATAAAAGTTACATTTATAAACTTCCACTTGAGTACAATATTCCTTGCTCTATTTGCAGGTAAATTGGTTCTTTTCATGCTGAGTTACTTTTATAACGGTATACATATTCGTAAATGTACAGAAAAATAATATCTTCAAAATCCATATTATTTTTCTAGTAGTGGCTACTATATTTATGTAGATAATAACTGTGTTCTTTCTCGTGTTCGGAATCTGCATCGAAGCGGGGGACGGGAGTGACAATAAATTATGACAAGAAAAAATACGGTTAGCCCTTTATGGGATTCGAACCCGCGATCAAGACATGCAAGAAGTTCAAAAATAGCACGCTCTTATCCATTACACTACCGCGCAATGCGACAGCGTGCTATTCTGAATTATCCCATTTAATGATCAGCACTCCACATGAAAGAATACATCTAATAAAGTTTTAATTTTACATACGAAGCCAGTCGAGAACCAAAATCATCTTTGGACAACTACTAGGTATTGACTCAACAAATATTTTTTTGTAAAGTTTCTTTTGGTTCTCGACTGGCTTCATATGTATATAGAGAAAATAAGGTAGTTATTTTAACCCCAAAAAGACGATTTTGCACGAATACACTTCTTCAATGGGTTATTATTCAAGAACGCCAAGACCTAGTGCCTGACAATTACACTGAACATACGACACGATAATATTCTTTAAGCTAACGAAAAAATTCCTTTCGTACGCGATATTTCATTTTGGCACTCCAAACCGCACCTCATGGGGGCCAAATCCTCATCAAACCGCGCCAGGTCCTTTGTGGTGATAGCATTTGTAAACATGTGACGAAGAGTTGAAATACGGGAAAAAGCAATGGCCATTTCCCTCCGACTAGAGTGTCAAATTGCTCATCGTTATAATAATAGGCCGGTATATCAAAACGAGGCTGATATGACGTCACGAGTAATGCATATTCATTTTCATCAAACCCACTCCTGACTCAGGGTAAAAAGTAGCTACCGCATTCGACGGGATAGGGGAGATATGGAACAGACGTCATTCAGCGTATACGCCGAAGACAAACCGTATTGAAATAGACGTTTTGAGATCTAGGTGGATTTGGTCGTAAGGTATCAATGTGAAGCAAATGTAAGGGAGCATTCGACTAGATGGCTGTGACGTATGATGGCCGAGAGGGGGCATCTCGTGTTTCATTTTTAATGTAAAGCGATAGAGCGATGGAGCTATGCGATGGAACGCTGGAGCTATGCGATTCGCGATGGAGCTATGCGATGGAGCGATGAAGCTATGCGATGAAGCGATGAAGCGATGAAGCTATGCGATAAAATGTCGGATAGGGTCCTATTTCTTTTTTTTTTACACCAGGGAACCCGACAGGTGGCATCCTATTCCTTTTCATACCCGGGTGCCCCAGTTAATCGCTTCTTATGACAAGCTGTCTGCGGAGCTGAGGCCTACTCTTAATACTATGACCTGGGTGTGTCTGTGTGACCCAGTAACCTCTGCTTTGGATAAAACTAGCCAAGGGCTGGTTGTGAAGGTGATGACCTGGGGTGAATTTGAAAGGAATCAGAATTTCCAATAATGAACATCAGCTTACCCATCTCAAGACAATATGCATATATCGGCTGAATTACGGTTGGCTGCAGGGTGTGAAGCAAATGTCGTAGTGAATCTAAACACTGAACTTGCATATCAACTGTTACACAAAATATCCAAGGTACATAACCTAATAAAGATGTCACTTCGAATGACAGAAAAGCCATATTCTCAGTTGATCAAAATTTTGACATATTATGTTATCATTAGGACTGATAATTGTTTAAAACAATTTTGAATTTGGATGGTGTGACAGTGTGCAGCTGCTACTGATACATGTTCATCAACACATTTATACTGTTCAAGTGAGAGACAATTGACCAAGCAAGTCTTAGCAGTCACAATAGGCAATGTAGTTGAAATAGTAGTAAAGTTAACACTTTTTAAGGTAAAATAACCGTCTTTGTCATGCAGTGTGGAGTGGTTTTACAGAAAATTTATATAGATAAAAGAAAATGTGATGGTAGTTTGTTGAATAAAGTGAGTTCTTTGGATGCTTTCAGACCAAAGTTCAATATAGGTCATGTGCGCCTTATAACCAGGTCCAGAGCTCCTTTAAATTTCTGACCAGTGTTTGGCTTTGTAATACTGTATTACTTTACAGTTGTTTGTAATAGCTCTAGGTTTATAATTGGAACTCATTTGATTAGAAAATGAGTGTCCTGAATAACCTGAAGTTACGGCCAATTATAGCAACAGTTCCACTCATATTGCCATTGTTGTAGGACCTGATATAAAAGATGTATATGTCCGCTTTTGAACAGAACTGGAAAAAAAGAATTGTTAATGGGCCATCGTGTAATCGGTTGCCTGGCAGTCATAAACTTAGAACATATATGGAATTCAAATCTGGTTTTAGTCGGGAGATTTATATTGATGTTATCAAAGATAGAGACCGTCGTAGGTCATTTGCAAGGTTTCGAACTAGCTCTCATGACCTTAATATCGAAAGGGGCAGGTATACCGGAGTGCCCATTGAACGCCGTCTTTGTCCATTGTGCAAATCTGATACGGAGGATGAATTCCACTTTTTGATTAAATGCACTGGTTATAGCATATCTAGATGTCTATTATTTACAAATATATCACAGACATGTGCCAACTTTATCAGTATGCCAGATAGGGCAAAATTTGTATGGCTTCTCTCTGCCGAGGACATGGTGGTCATCTCTCTGGTAATTAACTTTATTCATCGCAACTTAATTAAGAGAAAGTACTTGATGAACAATGTATCTTATTGAATCCGGTGAATATGTTGAGATTTATTCTGTTTTGTTTTCTCCTGTACACATTAACCCATGAACGGGTAAAAAAGTACAATTAAAGGTTCTATTTTATTCTATTCTATTCTATTCTATTCGTAATTCAGCTTATCCCCAAACCGACGAATTTGAAAGTGAACGCGCACGTAACTCGACACTGAAGACCTTCTTTACCTCCAATTAACAACGAGTTCTTTCTATTTTCCTCAATTTTTAATGTTACCATATTGGTCCATTTTAAAATGATACAATGATGGTACAATATACCGAGGATGGCTATTCTTACCGTCAAACAAACGAGAGTCAATGTAGGACCGACATTGGAACACCGAAGAATGTAAATCACAATGTACCGTCAGCCGTCACCGATATGTACCAATACATAATGTTACATCGTCGGCAACATCCAATGGTACCATGATGGCCCAACATAAATTGTTACATTGCTGTAACACTCAGTGGTACACGAATGTACCACTAAATATCGATGTCATATTGTGGGGAAAACACGTGTGTACCAATGAAATTCCGTCTTACTTCTGCCTCTTTTATTTATAACGAGTTAATAAGTTGTTATACCGACCTAATAAATCGTTATAACGATATTCCATATCCCTTTCACGGCTCTGAACCTTTACGTACCGGTACGCAAAGATGATGTGTGCATACTTCACGCGTTCAAGTTTCGAACACAAAGAGTGTAAACGGTAACAACGTGTTCATATCTGTTCACATTTGAATACATCATGTTTTGATTTCGATATCTGTAACACTTATGGAATACTTGACGCGTCAAACGTGTAGGCCTACGATACTTATTAATATAGGAAAATTCTTAGCAGATTTAATGGCAGAATTATGCTAAAAATGAAGGCATTGTCAACTTCGATAACATTTATTATGAATTATTTCAACAATTGTTCACATTTTACAGAGAACTTTAGATTTGAACATTTACACATGTTCCAGACACCTTCCTTCACACCCACCAAATGCCCACTTTGGCTACTACTGCTACTGATGACGTCACCAATGACATTACAGATAACGTGGACATCGTGTTCTACACTCCAAAACATTAAATAGTTAACATCATGCCAAGTTTAGGCTTCTGATACAAATCAAACAATGAACTAAGTTAATTTCAGTATTTGGTCATTATTATGGCGGCCATCTTGAATTTGGCGGCCATGTTGAAAAAAAATGGTATGAGTCCTTATCAGAAATTAATCGGGTCACCATTGGCTACTACTATGTCAAATTTCGTGCTTTTACCTCGAAGCGCACAATATTTTCATAATATTGCTCTACTATTAGAGAAGTTACTGATATAAACAATCCTGTTATAGATTATGATATACTTGATTATTATCATGTTCATGCCACTAACATAAACTCCAATCCAACCAGTGGTCAAGATCCATCATCGTTCTTCAGAATTCATATTATTGATCACTCATAAATTGGATTAAGTTCTCATAGTACTCAGTTCTCATTTCATACTTTTGCAAATTCGTGTAACATAGTCAGACTCCAGTTATATTAAGTACATGTATGAAAGGTGCGAAATGGTATGATGGATTTCATCTTGTTGTGTGTGACGAAAGAATGAAATATAATGAAAGCCATCAACATTTTCAATGAAGTGAGTTTTGATATTAAATATGTATACAATTGATTCCAACTTGCAAGGTTAGCACTTCTGTTATGAGATGCAACAGGACTGTTACATAATGGATGTACTAGATGAATGGAACAATTCAAGAATATATACCATATACTTCCATATTTCCTATTTGCTATGTTATTTTGCAAGGCGAAAGTGTGCATTACACGCTTCCCATTGAACACACTCAGACAAACGTTGCCAAGACAATGACATTAAGTCCGACTTAATAGGCATACGTTTTATCATTTGTTTCAAGTAATTACTTCAAGTGATCACGTATGTGACGATACTGAATTGTAATTACATTACTCTGTATTATTGTAGTCATCATTGTTCTCACTCTCGTTGCTGGCATCGCTTTGCACCAACAAATCATTACAGTATTCAATTACAAGCGTCTAGTCCGTCATTTATAATTCAGCCGTCATTCATTAAAGAATATCTTCGTCCATAATCCAAAGACCTATTCCATATTTCATATAACAGTATTAGCACAAAATTTAAAAAAACAGAATCATAGTATACATAAACATAGGCTAGTTCCTGTACAAGAGAAGCAGTCAACAGTTTTCTGTGATGCCGAGAAGACATCATGATGTTCCAAAAATATAAAATCCGTATCGCTGATAAGTATTCTTAATCCATAATAATCGTTGTGAAGTCTTTATCTAGACAATGACGTATCTCAGTCACGCTTTAATTGTCACTGTTCATATGAGAAGCTTTCGTCTCTATGCTGTAGTTAGAACTAATATTTAGTATGACATAATCATATGAAAAATTCTAAAATATTTGTTATACTTTTCTCCAGAATCACATTTTAAAAGCAAAAAAAGGTATCCAAGTGTGCCCCAACAAGATGTCGGACTGCGACACACAGGGTGTAGTTGGACAATAACAAAAACACATCTTAAATCAAGTATATACTATTAAATTTCATAAGATTTTAGACGATTCAACAGGAGTGGCTAAGTTAGTTGCTATTTTAGTCGCCTACGTTTTAATACAAAACAAAATTATCAGGGGCCAAAGTCAAAACAGGGCTCGAAATGCCATTTTATAATACTAAATGTTAATCTGGATAGTCTGGGTGGTTAGCGTTTCAATGTCACAACAAGCGCTGGATGAGCGCAAAGACCTCCGTCGAGGCAACAGGGTCCGTAGCGTAATACATCAATGAATAACATACGGCCGGATGCCAAGCTCAATTTCACATTTGTTGGACGTTAGCTTCATCAATGGTAATTAATCTGGGATTGAGGGTTCCTCACTAGCATGTCCAGACAGGGATGTGAAAGTCACATTCCCAGCAAATATTTTTTGTTTGATTTGACGTGCTTGAAATATTGGGGTATGGAATAGAGTATATTGACGGAAAACCTGGAAAAGTGCTTGAGACATTAGGCCCCATCCCACCCACACCTCCCCATGAGAGGATCCCCTCACCCAAATCAACACGTTAGCGACAGAAATGAGACCCTGTGTGCTTAATTGTACCAACTTGCTTGTGATTTTGTGCTATAGGCCCAACACAGCAACACTTCATATTTTGTATGTGTACAGTATAGCATCATCATTGATGAGAGAATGCTCTTCAAAACACACCTGATTTTACCGACACTTCGTTCTGATCTGTCTCAACATCATATGATGAGGATTCAATGCGCTCGGTATAATTTTTTATACTGGTGTTACAGGTCACCTTCGCCTTCACCTTACTGTATCAATGACCATGGACTTGTACATGTATCACATTCACATTGAATGGTGATGGCTGATGAGAATATTGCCCCTATGGAACAAAGGACTGGATTCCACGCAGCAAATATTTATTGTGTAACACAGTGAGAAGAAAATTAATTGTATAAACATTCCAAGCCTCATTGAACACAAGCCGCACCATATTTTGATATGAATATAACGCGCGTACATTAGCTCGCTTGGACGTCGCTTAGTTAAATATGGACAGACTCGCAAAAATCTCAAAAATTTTTAAAAAGCGACAAAAATGCCCTCAGCTTGTACAGAGTAAGTAAAAATACTTATGTACAACTTGATGTTTAGAAATGACTGTGTTGAGCGGTTCTATTCCCAACTTCTCTTTTATTCTATGTCATAGAGGACAGGGTTTGGTAAATAATTAACAAGCGTTCTGAGAACCCCAACATCTCGCCTTGCGGGGTCATCCGCCAAAGGTGCAGCAGTATTGAAAGCATACATGTAGAGCAAACAATAAGGTCTGGAATAAGGTGATGTGGTACAGACAATAATGTCTGGAATAGATTATCTGGTACAGACAATAACATCAGTCCCATGAAGTATTACAGGCAAAAGTTAATCCCATGTAGGATGGATAGGTCAGTGCTGTCGGATTCAGTCCCATGTGAGATTACTGCTGGATATTACTGCTGGATAGGCCAGTCCTGTGTAGGATTACCACTGGGTGGACCAGTCCCATGTTATTACTGATGGATAGTCACCTGTGGGATCACTGCTGGATAGTCCAGTCCCAAGTGGGATTACTGCTGGATAGGCCAGTCCTGTCTGGGATTACTGCTGGATAGATGAGTCTCGTATGGGATTAATTCTGGATAGGACAGTCCCGTGTGAGATTACTGCTGCATAGGCAGTCCCGTGTGGGATTACTGCTGCATACGGCAATCCTGTGTGGGATTATGGCTGAGGAGGCCAGTCCCGTGTGGGATTACTGCTGGATAGGCTAAACCTGTGTGGGATTACTGCTGAAAATTGCAATCCAGTGTCATATCACATCTGGATAGGTCAGTCCCATGAGAGATTACTGCTGCATAAGCCAGTCCTGTGTGGAATTACTGCTGGATAGGCCAGTCCCATGTTGGATTACTTCAGGATAGGCCAGTCCAGTCTGGGATTACTGCTGGATATGTCAGTCCCGTGTGGCATTACTGCTGGATAGGCCAGTGCCATTGGGATTACTGCTGGATAGGTCAGTCCTGTGTGAGATTACTGCTGAATAGGCCAGTCCCAAATTGGATTACTGCTGGATAGACCAGCTCGGTCTGGGATTACTGCTGGATAGTTGATTTCCGTTTGGGATTACAGCTGGATAGGTCAGTCCCGTATGGCAATACTGCTGGATAGGCTATTGCCATTTGGAATTACTGCTGGATAGGTCAGTCCCGTGTGGAATTACTGCGGGAGAGCTGTGACCTAGGAAAACATGAAACATGTCCACCAAGTTTTATAATCATCCCACGAAAGGTTCAACAAACTTTCCATGTACAAATCTACCTGTAAATTTTTGCCCAACAAAAACCTTATCAATGGAAAGATACAAAGTCTAAACTGCAATAATTAGGAAAAAATTTCATATTTAATGTCATATTTCTTAAATAGCACATGCACATCTTTGAATCACATTGAACTTGGGTAGCAAGTGTCAAACTCATCCAATGAAAGCTGACAGCTTCAGAAAACTTTCCGTGTACATGTATATACATGTGCATTATTATTGGCAGATTAAGACAAAACCCTCAAAATTTGAACAAAAATTAATATTTCATCTCTTAAATATCACAGGTACATCTTTTAATCATAAGATGCAATCCAGTGTCATATTACATCTGGATAGGTCAGTCCCATGAGAGATTACTGCTGCATAAGCCAGTCCTGTGTGGAATTACTGCTGGATAGGCCAGTCCCATGTTGGATTACTTCAGGATAGGCCAGTCCAGTCTGGGATTACTGCTGGATATGTCAGTCCCGTGTGGCATTACTGCTGGATAGGCCAGTGCCATTGGGATTACTGCTGGATAGGTCAGTCCTGTGTGAGATTACTGCTGAATAGGCCAGTCCCAAATTGGATTACTGCTGGATAGACCAGTTCGGTCTGGGATTACTGCTGGATAGTTGATTTCCGTTTGGGATTACAGCTGGATAGGTCAGTCCCGTATGGCAATACTGCTGGATAGACTAATGCCATTTGGAATTACTGCTGGATAGGTCAGTCCCGTGTGGAATTACTGCGGGAGAGCTGTGACCTAGGAAAACATGAAACATGTCCACCAAGTTTTATAATCATCCCACGAAAGGTTCAACAAACTGTCCATGTACAAATCTACCTGTAAATTTTTGCCAAACAAAAACCTTATCAATGGAAAGATACAAAGTCTAAACTGCAATAATTAGGAAAAAAAATCATATTTAATGTCATATTTCTTAAATAGCACATGCACATCTTTGAATCACATTGAACTTGGGTAGCAAGTGTCAAACTCATCCAATGAAAGCTGACAGCTTCAGAAAACTTTCCGTGTACATGTATATACATGTGCATTATTATTGGCAGATTAAGACAAAACCCTCAAAATTTGAACAAAAATTAATATTTCATCTCTTAAATATCACAGGTACATCTTTTAATCATAAGAAACATGTGTACCAAGTTTCATAATCATTCAACAACTGCAGCAAACTGTGGTGTACAGATGTACATGTGCACTTCAGCTAAACGCAAAACTCAATCAGTTGCCATAATTTGGAGAAAAATTAATATTTCATCTCAAAAATAGCTCAAGTAAATCCTCCAATCATCAGAAACATTTGTACCAAGTTTCGTAATCATCCAATGAGAGCTGACAACTGCAGCAAACTTATCATGTACATGTTTATGTATACATGTAGAGGCCTACATGTACAATTTACCTAAACAGAAAACTCTTCATTTGCCATAATTTGGAGAAAAATTAATATTTCTTGTCAAAATTAGCACAGGTACATCCGCTAATCATAAGAAACATGTGTACCAAGTTTCATAATCATCCAATGACAGCTGACAACTGGAGCAAAGTTACCATGTAGATGTATATGTATACATGTAGAGGCCTACATGTACAATTTACCTAAACAGAAAACTCTTCATTTGCCATAATTTTGAGAAAAATTAATATTTCTTCTCAAAAATAGCACAGGTACATCCTCTTATCATAAGAAACATGTGTACCAAGTTTCATAATCATCCAATGACAGCTGACAACTGCAAGAAACTTTCCAAGTACAGATGTACATGTGCACTTCTGCTAAACGCAAAACTCATTCATAGGGATTTTAACATTAGAGTACCCCAGGGGTAGTACCCCCAGGTGGCATACCCACCCCTCATATTTTTTATATTTATTTTTTTTATATTTTTTCTAATTTTTCTAGATTTTTTTTTAACTTGCTAAACCAAACACCCATTCATTTCCAGGCAGGGGACACCGATACCGACGATGACATCCTCTTTCTCCCCTCACAATATCTCCCCTTTACTTCGTAAGGCGAGATAAAAACTGTATTAACTCGGCTTCACATTTTAGAGAATGACTTTAATTGAGCCAAAGATGAAAGAGAAATACACTTATAAAAAATTTATTTAAAAAAATATCTGTATATATGTTTATATTAATTTCCATAATTTATTGAAAAAAACTATACGTAGACTTCGACCACCCAATATCACACAGGCCAGGCAACTGTGAGAACAAGTGAAAGATACCCATCGAGTTGAGCGGATTTGCAGATAAACAACAACAAAAAATTGCCCTTTGTGCCTCACGAGGCCCTTCTCCATAGAGTGCATGCCAGTTATTTTTCTAGACAACAACAACAACAGTTTTTGCCTGTATCACAGTTCGAGCTTCCGATGACCCTTCAACCTTACCCAGACGACGGATAATTTTTGACAGATTGTCCGGCTAGGTTGTTGATCGGATTCACAGATCATGAATTCCACCGTGACGGAATCACCGTTGGGAAGACTTTTTCTTTATTCAAAGTTCCGGAACTTCCGTGCTCGGAAGTTCCGTGGTCATACCCATGTAGTTTCAAGTTTAGTTTGCTATTCTATATGACATCTGTTTACGGATCCATGAAAAATCTACAGATGATCCAGCATTTTCAGTAAATCATGCTTCGAAATGTTCGTGACGGAATCACCTGAAACGGACATGACTCTTGACTAGTGTTGCTTGTCTATTTTTTTGCTGCTCTGTTTCGATCTGACTATTCTTATATGACATCTCTTACTAACATACAGTACCCAAGGATGATAAGATTTTTTTCATCGTGAGAAAAATGCGACTGGATCATCCCAGGGGTTAAATCTAGTCCGTGACAGAATCGACAAAAAATCGTGATGGAATCACAAGTGCGCTTTTTAAATCTTATCGGTAAAAGTGCTTTATTAATTACACATTTTCTTCAAAAAAATATTCCTAGAGTGAATTTATCTCTTCTACTTAGAAAATTAAAACTCTGACCTCTTATTTTTACTAAGGTATACAGCTCCCGCCACATGCATATCTTTTATGCAGATGTTCAAAATAGTATAGTTTTCAGAAAAGTGCAATTTTTCTTCTTTGACAATTTAGAATTTCCCGAGTTCTTCATGTTAAAAAATTGCGGAAAAAATATTTCGCTACTAAAACACATCTTCTCTATTATTGGCTTGTTCCCGGGGATCATAGGAAGCGAATAGAACAAACAGCATGCTAATATAGGGTCTACGACAGAATGTGGAGTGAATTTTATGCGAAAAAGGGCTGTTTAGCAATGTCTGCTTTTCCGTGGAATTCATGAGCGCACGATTGAAGTATCATGGGAAGATATATATTTCCAGTCGCTATCTCCCCCCCCCCCAATCTTCAAACAAAAGGAAAAGAAAAATCCGAGAGAGCGCCTCGTGAGGCAGAGTTATTTTTCCAGACTACAACAACAACAGTTTTTGCCTGTATCACAGTTCGAGCTTCCGATGACCCTTCAACCTTACCCAGACGACGTATAATTTTTGACAGATTATCCGGCTAGGTTGTTGATCGGATTCACAGATAATGATTGAAGCATGGGAATATATATTTTTTCAGTCGCTATCTCCCCCCCCCCTCACCCAACTAAAAAAAAGAAAAGAAAAAGCCGAGAGAGTTCTTCGGAGTTTTACGTTTTTGACCTCTGACTTTAAATTTGACTTCTCACTTCCGACTCGCATCCTGGTGAAGGACACTCGTCCTTTATCTTTTTGCCGATTGCCACTTGCCAAGTTTGAGTAGAAAAGGCGGCAAATATACAAGCGAGCATTGGAGTTCAGCAAACAATACCACTGGTGTGAGTTACACTCAATATATTAGTGATTACTACTCAATACAATGAAGCTCCTGATTCCTGATGATGGCATAAGCAAAGCCGAAATATAGGATATTTATCACAATGACTTCCATTTTCGGAGTTACTTTCATCCTAGTTTATGTGAAATTGATCTGTGGGAATAATGGATTTTGAGAGCTGAAACTCAGTGAATTTTTAGATTATCATATTAGGGTCATTTTGAGCCTATTTGTATGACGCCCCGAGCAGAGGATCATGGGTAAATTCAAAATGGCGGCCATGTGGGGTACCAGAAAAGTTATGTTTTCGTCAGATTTCTTCATTTTTTGCTTTTCTGCATGGAAAAGTGTGTAAAACATATTTTATTTCATATCAGATTATTATTTAATAATTTATCATGCAGTTTTTTGGAGGAAAAACCAAAATAAAAAAAATAAAAATTATGACCGACAAATCGTCCAAAAATGCTCTTTTTGAAAATGACGTCACTATGACGTCATCATGGTGGTCATTTTTATTTTTTTAATATAATCTTGTAGAGCTTGGCCCAAAGAGATAGTGTGGTAAGTTTCAGCCCTCTAGCCTTTGCAATAGCGAAAATATATAGGGGCACTTTCGACACCCCCCCCCCCATGTGTCCCAGGCCAAATAGAGTTAATTGGATTTTTAGATCGCGTAATCAACATATTGTTATGAAGGATCTTAAAAGTTTATTTGGATTGCCTCGGAAATTTAAAATTCTTCGTCACTTATTTGTTATTACTAATCATGTATATGAAGAAAAAAACCTGAATGTAAATCTTGTGCATAAAATAAATAATAATGTAAGCAATCTGAATAATAAGAACTTTCATCGAAAGTGGTTCAATGTATACAAGATCGCTTGTTATCTTTTTGTCTTCTCGTAATTTTATGTTGAGTGCTAGTATTGGTTTTCCTCGCGGATGGATACCATTTCTATATTCCTTTTCCTATAAACTGCCTTAGAAAATTAATGTTATAAGAAAGATATCCGTGGAAAGAAAAAGGCAATAACTATATTCCATATTCATGTAGTCGAAGAGAAACCGCTTTCGTTTTTTTCAGGCTTTATTCATGGTCAGATCGTTCAATCCATCGGTAATGGGTGGTTTCCACAGCATTGCCATATATATATATATTGTTATTTACCTGGGGAAGACTACACAAAAGTGCGAAAATCCTACTAATTTAGAGGGGCGTGATTAATTAATTAATTCGTTAATTTCTTTGTCTTTGTTACAATAGAAAACCGAGATACTGTCAAACCTAAAAAAAACCCAGTAATTTGAGTAATTATGAAGCTGCTGATGTTTGGCCCACGGCCATACAATATGATGAGTCATAAACTATGGAATGAGGTATTTTGTATGTAACTTCTGGGTTCAGTGATTATGATCTCCAAGCTACATGTACATCCCTGGTACATCAAAACTAAGCTTGGGTCACAATCTTAAACAATTATTAAACATGGGACTCAACGAATTCTGTTTAAATCAGTATATTCGTTCATTTATATCTCGGTAAGTATAAGCAAGTTATATTTATGAGCTATTTTAATGACGAAATAGATGTCTTTATTGCACTCTACATCCCGGTAATGAAACGCATTTGGGAAATTCCACACCTAGTCTATTAATTAACCCTCTCCAACCCAGGCGATTTGCAACTTGTACACCGCCCCCCCCCCCCCCCCCAATCAATATTGTTTTTAGAGCCGGGGAGCTGAAACTTACCACACTGCAACCGTGGATCAACCTCTACCAGAAAATGTAAAAATCAAAGATGGCAGATTTGATGACATCACAGTGACGTCGATTCTGAGAAAGCTATTCTTGGTAGATTTTCGTTTGTGTGTTTTAAGAAGTACATGATCAGTCAGTAATTATTAATCTGACGTGAAATATAATAATTTTTGCTCACTTTTATTCACAGAAAAGCAGGAATTTTGAAGAGAAGAGACGAAAACATCGCTTTGCTGGTACCCGACATTCCTGTCATTTTGATTTTATCCATGATCTTCTGCTCAGGGTGTTATGCAAATGGGCTCAAAAGACCCCAATATGAAATACTATCAAGTTACGGAGTATCAGCTCTCAATTTTTTGTCGTTTGGGAAATAGGATAGAAAGTTTGGTAGGGGCGATTATGGCACATTCAGACCTGGTAGGGTTAATTAGAATGAATATGGTACCTGAATTCCAATCTCACCCAGAACTTCCATAGATTTTTTGTCTATGATAATCGATCAAATAGATCCAGTTAGATCAGTAGTTTAATTTTGTTCCATTTCAATCTAATGCACTGAAAATATTTTCAATCACTTTCTTTATCTATTTCTTTAATACAGTAGTTAGTCGACGACAACTATATTCAACTAATAACTCCGGAGTTAGCAGCTGTTAAACATATAGTTTTTGTGTATACATATCAGCCCATAGTTCTCAGAATTAAAAAAATAATACTTCAGTTGGTGTGTGACGTTTCACCCAGTCACATAATGATTATGTGTAAAGAGGGTAGAGTAGATTAATTATCTTTAACTACCTTTTAATTCTGAGGATTCAGGCAAAATTGACTTACCTTTTCTGCTGCTGCCTGCCCAATTTGATCGGCCGACATTTTCCCTTCAACTACCACTCCAGTCATAATGAGTATCTCCGCTGAACCCTAACACGAGAAATAATCTAAGTCATCCTTACTGTTATCTTTATGAGTTCAGCTCTGTACTTTATTTGACTGACCGGAGAAAGGTGATATTCTGATTTGCTGTGAGGTCGTCAGGTGCCACCCTACAGCTAGTTAAAAAGAAAATTGGCACAGGACAACACTTACTATGATGCGGTAAAACTTGTATGTGGAAATCTAGCAACAGAGATACGCCTAGATCTGCATCCATATATGACATCACGAACCCCACCATGCCCAATTCTACCCTATCTCCGGGACGACGAAGAATTGAGGAGCTGACATACCGCGGTGTGACATTGTCATCATTTTTTCTTCAAAATTCCTTCTTTTCGGCGAGGAAAAGTATCAATAAACATTTAGTGTCGCATTAGATTATTATTCACTAAATTATCATGCAGTTTTTTCAAAAAATTACATAAATAAAAAAGTCGAAAAATCTGACCGAAAAATAGATAAAAAATGCCTTTCTAAAAATCACGTCACTTTTTTTAATATTTCCTTGTAGAGCTTGGCCAAAGGGTACAGTGTGGTATGTTTCAACCCCCTCGCACAAGGAATAAGAAAACTAATTAGGGGCGGGTGATATGACCCTCCTCAGGCCTGGACAGGACCCACACATCCAGGCCAGATAGGGTTAGTAAGATCCGAGGTTACAATTACTTACAATATCAGACGGTAGATAGTCACAATCCAAGTATCACAAGATGTGTAACCGTGCCTTTAATAATAGCAGATTACTTTGAGGAACATGCATCAGCGGACAGGTGCAGTTTCCCAATTAAAGTGAAGACACTACCGTACAGTAAGAACGTTTCCGATTATGTCCATATCATTACATTACTAGTTTATCTTAACGAACGGAAAAAAATGAAGTGATATTGCATTTTTCGCTTGAGTGGCTGTGTTAACACACAAACATATGGCCGAGACAGTTTTTTTTAAAACTCGTCGTTTGTGGACAAATTATAGCACTCATGGATATTCCCCTTATCCCCTTACAGTCCCTCTTTATTATCTTGTACAGTCCCTCTTTATTATCTTGTATAGTCCCTCTTTATTATCTTGTATAGTCTCTCTTTATTATCTTGTACAGTCCCTCTTTATTATCTTGTACAGTCTCTCTTTATTATCTTGTACAGTCCCTCTTTATTATCTTGTACAGTCCCTCTTTATTATCTTGTATAGTCCCTCTTTATTATCTTGTACAGTCCCTCTTTATTATCTTGTATAGTCCCTCTTTTTTATCTTGTACAGTCCCTCTTTATTATCTTGTACAGTCCCTCTTTATTATTAGTCCGGTAGCCACTCGCCAGAACATGTCACTCCGTAGCACCCCCCGCATAGATTTTGTTTGACTTATTTTTTATGAAGATCAACATCTCCCGGTCAATTAAATGCCTGATGTAGATATCTACGGTGGTGCCTAACGTTGTTACATGCAATTGTTTGATGCTGACTGATTTTGAAAATTTTAAAACTGGAATGGGGGTAGGGGTAATTCAGTCCTCATATTTTTATTACCCCTGCGCTTCGCGATCTGAAACTTATATAAATTTACTTCCGAATAATGACCTTTCAGATAAAACAATCCAAATTTTTCTAGTTAATATAGCTACGTCATAGTGACGTCATAAGTCCGAGACGCCTTTGTCTCATGAGTTTTGGGAAATATTTTCTTCGATTTTCTCTGTTTCTTTCGCAGTAATCCATTCTCGATGATATTTTACACATCATCTTGAAAGATATATGTCTCCCGTTTAATTCTAGACCAGATCCGTCTTTCTACTAAGTCCCGTTTGACCTCAGCATTGATTCATATAGATGTTATCCGGTCATGACACCATTAAATCCAAATGAGGGTAGGGGAGATTATCCTCCCATATTTTCTTTAGTTCGCGGTTTATCCTACTGAAATCCTCCACGCATTGCTTTTGGATATCGACCTGAACGATGGAGTAATCAGACTTCCGGTAACTGCTTTAGTTTCGTCGCTATGACTTCATGAATCTAGAAATTGTATTTTTCCTATATTTGTGTCTGATTATCGCGCTTTGTTCTGTTTTTTTCTTTCTTTATTTCTATAAAATGTTACGCTTATATCTGGATAGTGTTTCAAAAGATTTCATTTGAACCAAGTGTCGTACAGAAGTAAATTAATATGATTTTGTGGGTGACAAACTAATAATCTGGCCTGAAATAAGATAGAAAAACAAAATTCTGATTGAGAGTGTCCCACAAAAATCGGGGTTAGTTGGAATCCCTCGTGTCTCTTGTCCACTCAAGGTTATATTGTGAAAACTTGGATTATAATGAATTTTCCATGAGTATACGTAACTTTAATACACAGCAAGGGATTGGGAGAAAATATTAATTGTAATGAATAAGTAACGACTTTATTGCTGGAGATTGTCTGTTTGCTCAATCTTGTTTGCAATGAATTATGGCTAGAATCGCAATGGCGACCGTGTTGGGATGGTCTGATATCTCGGTAAACTAAGATGGTATAGGGGCCGTGAGGATAATTCATAGTCTTCACATGAACAGCTGCAATAATAGCGCGGCCGAGATACTTAGGCTACGTTCGAGAATCCACCTCATTCATGGGTCTGAAAGTGAGGTGCCGAGGGAAGCCGAGTCATATGGTGGCCTTTTAGTTGCCAGCCGTCGTCAATTTTCCCCATCTTTCTGCATATCGCTCCAATGTATTATCTGTATATGGTATCTGCTGGTGGACTCGTATTCTCGGGTCTAAGGTCTGAATGTGAGGTGTCGAGAAAAGCTTGTGGTTGAATCATATGGTTGCTTTTTAGCCGCCAGCTGTCAGTTTGTACTACCTCTTGTATATCGCTCCAATTAATCACACACACATATATATATAAAAGAGCAAACATCTGAGTATGTTCGAACACTTTCACCAGAGGATCTTACATTCAGACCTATTATTGCGGGTCCAATTTGTCCTACACACAAACTCAGTGAACTGATTGACATTTTGCTAAAACCATACGTTCAATACGTTTCCTCATATATCAGGAACGACATAGATTTTCTTAACCACATTCCGACAGATATTTCACAAGACGAAGTATTTTGCACTTTTGATGTGACAAACTTGTATGGTAGTATATCGCATGAGCTAGGCTTAAAAGCGATTCGTTACTGGTTAGACAATCATGCTATTCAAAATGACGCCCGTTTCACAAAAGAATTTATTTTATCTGGAATCAAGCTGATTCTCGAAAATAATTCATTTAAATTTGGGGACAAAAATTACCGCCAAACTTTAGGCACGGCGATGGGAACGAAGTTCGCACCAACCTATGCGACCTTAGTTTTGGGATACCTCGAAAACCAGCTCTCTGATAAAGTTGAAAACCATTTCGGTAGTGATGTCAAAGAAAAGATTGAAGGTTCGTTCAAACGATTTCTGGACGATTGCTTCATAATCTGGAACTCCAAATTTGGCCGCTTGGATGAATTTCACAATCTTTTGAATGAGCTTGATACAAATATTAAGTTTACTATCGAGAGTAGTATGTCAGAAATTTCCTTTCTCGATATTTTGCTAAAGCGAGAAGACAACAAAATCATCACAGATATTTTCTATAAGGCAACTGACACCAAACAGTACCTGTCATATAACTCATGTCATCCTCGACATACAAAAAATCAGGTTCCTTTTACACTTGCGAGGAGAATTTGTACCATTGTCACTGACGCTGATCTGCGTGTCAAACGGTTAGGTGAACTCAAGATTTTCTTGACAGCTAGAAATTATCCAGAAGGTGTTATTAATGTGGGAATCAAGAAAGCGCTTGATATTAATATTAATGAATTGAGAAAATCTACCAAGGAATCACCTAGCCAGGGATTACTTACTTTCATCAACACTTATAACCCAAATAATGACAACTTTTTCCCAATAATTAAGGACCGTCTCAAGGTGCTCGAATCGAATGAACGAATGAAAAAGTGTTTTGGTGGGATTAAAGTAATAAATGGAAAGCGACAGGCACCAAACCTGAAACAATTACTCACCTCTGCTAAGTTCACATCAAAAAATAATGCTTTTTCTATGTCAAGATGTGGAAGCAACAGGTGTAAATGTTGCAAAAATATACAAGTAAGACAGTCGTTTTTGTTTCGTCACACTGGTACTAATTTCAAAGTTAACAGTGACATGAACTGCAGCTCGCAAAATTTGTTGTATGTCATTTCTTGCAATGGATGTGACAAAACGTATATCGGTGAAACTGGGGATTTGCTGAGAAATAGAGTTAGGGTCCATCGTCAATAAATTAATACGCCTGCATTAAGACACTTAAAAGTCAGTAAACACATAGCCGATTGTGCTGGTCATCTTGAAACTAAATTCAGTATTTTCTCCTTTTACAAAGTGAAAACTGATGACAACATCAGGCGACAGACGATGGAACAATACTTTATTAGCAAATTCCGATGTGAATTAAACTGTTGAATTGTTATACTAGAATTATTATAACAGACTAGTTAATTAACGCCAGTGTCAGTCAAGTTATTGAAGTGGGAGCAGACGTAATTGTATAGCATTGAACGGCCTGTCTGAGCAGGTAAATAAGCCGTTGGAGATTATACCACACAACGACTATGACGAACGCAAGGCCTACTGTAATTACTTATTGTATTCATCGTAACTTTTTCGAGATCTCCTGTAAACTTGTAAAAACTTGTTTAGACTTGTCCAACGGACATGCATCTGTTTGTATATATAAACTTTGTACATTCGTATTGTATCAATATTACAAACGTGTATCATGCTATTGAAAAGTGGGTGAAATCCACGATACCGGTTTAGCAGTATAATATACAGTTTTAGCTCATATTCTACATTATGTGTAGTGTTTTTCTCTATATATATATATATACATCTCAGTTTGCCGAGACTGGCCTGATATTTGCAAAAATGGACAGAAGAGGGATGCGCAAATACCTGACGGCAAGATAACACAGCCTTACAATGCAACTAGGTTTTAGCTAATTTTTGTTTTTGGCTACAACGTCTGAGGCTGTTCAATCTAACTAAAATTAAATCCTGTCTGCTCCCCTATTTGGATATGTCGCTTGAAGGATCTAACAGGCTGCAGTAACTCGAGTGACAACCAATCCTGAGAACGATTCATAGTGCTTTGAAGGTAACATTAATGATAGAGAACTATTGGTTGGCTCAGTCGACTTAGACGCCGCACTGGCGGGATATCTTTTCATGTTTCCGCGGTTCCGACATTGTAGCACCATAATACGTGGTAGATATATGGACAGGTCGTTGGTGTAAACATTAAGGTAAACGGACACTGTGACCCTATCTCCCCTCCCCGACTGAAAGTGGACTAGTCCGACCATGATGTCATAATACTATTAAATATTCATGGTAAGGGCGCTCCGAACACCAAATTCAATTGTAATATTTAATATTCTATATAGCGACATGTACGATTGGGGAGTATTGATAGGATATTAATTTATTAAGATTAGGGGTTGTTTGGATACCATGTGTTTTCACATAGTGTTCAAATGAACATCGCATTTAGAGAGTGACTGATACTCTGGACACGACTTGGAAATCATTTGGATAAAGAATACTGATCAGTGATTTCGGAGTTTATGTATAGAACATCATTATGTCCTGCTGACATCATTGAAAACTGTTTTTCTTGTATTAATTTCATACACATTGGAATTGAGACTAACTGTCATACGAAATAGGTCTTGCGATTATTGAAGCGGAATTTCTTTATGGACTGCATCTGATTATTGAATCTTGATAATGGATCTTACACTTGCTAGTGATATAACTATTTTATTGACAAATTCATATATATTGGATCTTTCTTTTCGTATTTGTTTTTCAATTACCTTTTATGCAAAAGGAAGGCGTTGGAATGTTTGTTTTGTTTGTCAATATCAATTAAGCATCACAGTTTAATAGAAGGTTCCCATAATGTATATCTAGCTTCAAGAATGGAACCAAAGAAACTGACAAGTATCCATTTTCGAATGAGATATATTTATCGAATTAATTTATATGAACTGAGGTACATATTTTCAATTTCGAACATCCACATTTTTTGTTATGTGGATGTTATACGAATTAGGTCTTTGGATTATACACGTTGGGTGGGCACGGGTTTATGTTACTTCAATGCATTTTGTCTCACTTCATGCATCATATTTTAAAATATTTTGATGGGATCTGCCTTTCGTCTTCTTTCAATACTTTCTGACCTGAATCCATTCTTTTCATTTCATGTAATATTCATTCTTTTCATCTAGCAAATTACCTGGTTTTCTCTAATTAGATATCGAAACATTGGTGAGACTAGAAAAGTTGAATCCATCTTCTCTCTGTATGTACATAATTTCGACATGACACTGACGGAGTTAACAAATGCAAGCGGCAACTTTATATAGACCCGTTCTTGGTTAATAATTGACCACAAGCTAGATTAATAAATGCAAGCGGCACCTTCATGTGAAGTCTTTCTTGGATAAGAGTTGACCACTAGCAACTAGCTATAGTTGATAATCCTTAACCATAACCTTTTAACATGTGTGAAATAATTAAACGTAACATTAAAAGGGTGGTGAGAAACGAAGCAGGTGTACTGACAAGAAGTCATATTACCCCACCGACAATTATACTGATTGCATATTTCTAAAAATATCACAAGAATCAAAAGTGACCCCTGTGATGATTTTATCTCAACCCCGCTTTGATTGTCACTGTTCATGTGGATATATTGAATGGCATGATCACACGACCCCTAACACTGATGACTTGGGCGGCATTAGATACAAATATTTCAGAGCGACGATATATAGTGCTGTAACACTGGCTATGCTATAAAGAATATACACGAGAGTTCAAAACAGACATTACAGAGACTTCATTCCAGAAGTATTGGAAGTTTGATTCCTCGTTTTGCTCAACTAGTATCCAACCACAATGTCTTAAAAGCTTGAGCTCTCTAGACCCAAGTGTGAAGAAGATATCGAAGCATAATCACCCCTACCCCATTCCTTGTTTGTTTTTGTGTTACTCAGAGAGCATTGGGAGAAGGCATCATGCTACCTTACTCATTACCGTAGACGTCAACACCCCGTTCTAAGTCAGCCATGCATTCGTGGTCTTAAATACACACATCAAGCAAAAGCTAACAGTGTAACAGCACATCGTTGGAAAATTACAAAAAATACTTCCATGGTGATAATAACGACATAGTGACACCAATATTGAAGATAATCGAAATCGGATTGCTTTATCTGAATGATCAGTACACAGACTCAATATCTGTTAAATTTCATCGCGTTAGGATCGGGCAGAAATAAAATATTAGAACGTAATCACCCCTACCTCTATTTCGGCTACATATTTCTCATGCTCTGGTGCCGTTGAACATGGTTATGTTGCATCCATGAAGTGCATATTAGATGGTTACACCAGATCAAGAATTAACGAAGAGAGGATTATCTTTCACAAATACAAATTAGGCAGAATGCAAAAAGAGTTTCTGCAACTGCAAAACAAAAAATCGAGTCTCATTTCTAAAAAAAAAACGAGGAAAAATGTACCCGCCAACGTAAAAGGCGTAACTTGGATTACGTTATCTAATAGAACATTATTCTAAGGTCAGGTATGGGAAGTTACAGGAAGTTTAGTGCAAGAGAAATAAAGATATACGTTCATAACTACCCCTACCCCCATCTTAGAGTTAATTTTGTCTTGTTCAGACAGCGGTAAAGAAATGCATACTGTGTGACCCTAATAGGCACCACCGTAGATGCCTACATCAGGTCTAGAACTGATCAGCAGATGATATTCGTTCATAAACAGTGGTCAAACTAAATCTACGCGGGGGGTGCTACGAAAACCTTATTTAGACCCCTTTTTGCGATTTGGCTACCGGACTATATCTTGTACAGTCCCTCTTTATTATCTTGTACAGTCCCTCTTTATTATCTTGTACAGTCCTTCTTTAGTGTTGACGGTTGCTTATACATTGTTGAATCCGACATTTGTATTTAAAGTAAATTATTGATCGAGGATTGTCATATTCCAAACTGGAAATAATGTTTAATACACAACATAGGTTAGCCGTGAATTAGGATTGAATCGATAACCCTTCTAATTCGTAGAGTTGCTCTCACCGTCTGAGCCATAATATTTCTGCGAATCGTCCCAACGAGGGGCAATCATTTCATTTTTACAATTTCACAGAGAGAAAAAATGGCAACGATTGCTTTCATTGGCATAGGAAGATAGGGACGTAATAGACAACTCGTTTTCGTCATATTAATCTTGTCTGAAAGCTTGCCGTATCGACTATGGAACAACGTACACAACGAAAATGATATTCATGAATAATGTCAAAATCAGGGAATCAACTACCTTTCTAGGGTTACCTCTTACCTACCATCTCACTGATCTCACTAAATTCGTAAAGCACAAATGTGCAACATTTTTATGAAATTCGCTGAGGCGTTAGAAGTTTAACCCTACCTTTCCACCCACCCCCCCAACCCGTTGTTTTTTCTTCTATCTCCGGAATGACAACAAATTGAGAGCTGAAACTCCGTGACTTTTTAGATTATCATATTGGGGTCATTTTGAGTCTATTTGCATGACTCCCCGAGCAGAGGATCATGGGTAAATTAAAAATGGGGTCCATGTGGGGTACCAGAAAAGTGATGTTTAGCTTTTCTGTATGGAAAAAAGTGGGTAAAACCTATTTTATTTTTTATCAGATTATTTTTTTTACTAATTTATCATGCAGCATTTGCGAAGAAAAAACAAAAATAAAAAATTCAAAATTTCTGACTGAAAAATCGTCCAAAAAGGCTCTTTTTGAAAATGACGTCACAGTGACGTCTTTATGGCAGCCATCTTGGATTTTTTTTTACTTTTTCTCGTAGACCCTGACCCAAAGATATAGTGTGGTAAGTTTCAGCCCTCTAGTCTTAGCGATTACAAAAATATGTAGTGGGGAAGGGGGTGGGGGGGGGGGAGAGGCCCCTCCCTCAGGCTGCAAATCGCCCAGGCCAGATATGTTTAGGTTAAGGAAGTTAATAATGACAAGTTGAGAGAAGAAGGACGAGGTAGACGTCTATTCCAGATGGCGTAGACCAAACAGAAGATATGATCCTAATCACCTTTGTCTCCTCAATCCGTCTTCTTGTAAAGTCAGGCATGGTTAAGTTTGACACATAGCAGTTATTTCTACGGAAGTCTCTTATCGCCATGATTCCCTAAATGAAGTGGATCTCAAGATAGAATGAATAATTTTCCACCATATACAAGCTCATAATAATTATTCATGTACCGCGACTCAACGGCGTAGGGTGATAATAAGTAATAGTGTATTGATGTCAGATAAGACAACCGAGGATTATATTTTCGTGTGACCTGATGCAATTACATTGCCACAGAGAGGAGCCTCAATTGAGGCACTAATATATTTAAACTAATGTATTCTTCCGATTTATGATTTTTTCCATGTTTACCACCTATAAAACTCGTTGATGCGTTACTCTTTTGACTAACCGAACAGTGCCTCGTGGATATAATGTGTACTTTGTTCGCTACTTGCTTTACCTGTTCCAGTGTATCGGACAAATAGGTCTTGAACAGTTTGACGGTTTTATATTTTCATCTAATGCGCTCCAACGGGTCGGTTAATTTGTTCATTAAATCTAATCATTAAAGTCGGTCAATTTTAATTAGTCGTCCACTTCGGATCTTATAAAGAATTAACTCTGTTGGCTCTGCATATTTATCTTAAGTCTATAATATAATATTCGTCATTAACTTTTCATAACACAACACGCTTCGATATATCTCTATATAAACCCCATAACAGACTCAATTTCATAAGGTGGCTTTTTAAAGTTTTCTCAAAAGAGCCGTCCGCTGATTCCGGTAAGATATGATTATTTCATCGCAAAATTCATCACACTATCCGCGCATCTTATAGAGTAATGTGTGTTTAACAGTAGTTATTCCGGTAGACAGTACAAGTTCAAGCAAACCAATCTTATAGAACATGTGATAACAATATAAATTTAATAGATTGAAGTGAGTTGTGGTTATGTTTGCGGATACTGTTTGTTACAGTATGACCCAGAAATATGGAGTGGAAACGTCCAGATCTCTAGCCCAAGGGCGGACGAAATCCTTCAATTAAATATAGTAACCCGTCAACGAGTTCATTCTGTGGCAAACACAGCAAAATACCATAAGTCTGAAGAAAATCTTCACCTCGCTTTTAAGTGTTTCAGTGCCTTAATGGATAATACTAAATGTCTATACTCTGCATCAGTTTAATTGCATCTTAACACGCGAAAATGTAGAGTCCTCCTCGGATTGCTTTTTCCTGTTGTGATACACTAAATTGAATTTTTGTCGATGAACTGTGTCGACCAAATTCAGTCCGGCGCGATCGGTTTCCATGGAAGACTTGCACGTCCAGTCCGTTGTCCGGCCGAAATTAGCGATGAGGAACTGACGCTATCTCTTTTCAACATGTTAGAAAACTGAGGTTCTGAGAGGAAAGAACACATAGTAGTTCTCAAGGATAACGATAACAATACCACTGGTCGCAATCAGGCTGAGGGGTAAAAAAACATATGCACGTATGATTTTAGAAATGAACCCTCGTGATAATATCAACTGGCCACTGCCATCTGCCCATTGATGCGATAATGAGCGGAGATCAAATATAGAGAACGAGATATTTGATATACATGGTGCCCAAAGGGTGCCAAACTGGATCCTTCCTTTCAATAGCAGGGCGATATTATGCTACTTATATGCACTAAACTTTGTGTAGTTTAACTAGTCATCTAATTTGGCGCTTGCCAAAAACCACAAGTTAAAGTCTGTTCATTTTAATTAGTCTACTTTGGAGCTTGTCAGAAATCAATAGTTAACTCTGCATAAATTTTCTTTTTTGCATCGTGTAGAACAAACGGATCTCTACAAAATGACCACCATTACTTCATGATATCGATAATATATTACGCTTGAACTAACTTTGTAATTCCCTCTATATAAAACTCCAGTACAGTTGCTTAATGTACCGGGTCTCAATTACATAGGGAGACGTAATGTATTCAGGCCTACTGTCACAAACGTCATTGATGTCGTATAAAGTAATAACAGGCGATTCATGGGAATGTCGTTTATATATCCCATGCCCAGTGAAATTGGCGAACGATAAACCACACGCATCTCTATGACCGTAGGCGGCATTGTTGACATTTGTGCTTGTAAACCTGAATACATTACGACGTCTCCCTATGTGATTGAACCCCGATACATGAAACAACTGTACTGAAGTTGTATTTGGAGATAATTACACAGTTATTTCAAGCGGGATATATTATCGGTATCACGGAATAATGGCAGTCATTTTGTAGAGTTTGTTCTACACAATGCAAAAAAAAAATTATGCAGAGTTAACTTCTTATTTTTGAGAAGCTTCAAAGTATACGATTAATTAAAATGGACAGACTATAGCTCTGCATGCTAAATAAACAATCTGAACTCGAAAAAATGTCTATAATTACTATCTGACGCTGATAATTTATCACACTTGAAGTAACTTTGAAGATCGATCCATTTAATATTCAATCAAAATTATTTCATGTATCGGGGCTCAGTCATAATATTTTGATGTCCAAGAGAACAAAGCTCATTAAGGCCGTATAAAGTAATAACAGATAGTCAGTGCATGTGCTGTTTTTATCTCATGTCCAAAGGTTGAACCGTACACAACTATGACCGTCTTTTGTTTTATTGACATTTGAGTCAATACCAATTATGACGTCGCCCTGTGCGATTGAGCGAAACCACTAGTATGCGAAACAACTATTATGGAATGTTATATCGGGAGATTTTCAAAGTTATTGTAAGCGTGATATATTAAGAGTATCACAGAATAATTGTGGTCATTTGAGTTTAGATTATTATATACTATACTAAATAAACTATGCGAAACTAACTTCTAAGTTTTGACAAGTTCCAATGTACACGTGGTAATTAAAAAGTATGGTCTTCAGTTATGAATATTTTCCCTTTTATAAGCATTTATAATGTTAACAAGTTGATTAGCGCCAGAAGCAGATTGCTAGTCAGTGAAGGTAACGCGTTTCTCCATTGGGTCAAGACAATGGTCGACCTAATAATTGTAATACAAAACTAAAAGTTCAATAATAATTACAATAGATTTATTGGTCATACACAAATTTGATATTATAAATACCGTAATACATTGTTCATGAATTAATATCGTTGACTGTGTATTATTAAAGTTGTGTATAAAAACTCATTTAACCCTGCATTAAAAACCAGAAATTAAACCTTTCTATTAAAAGGAAAAACTCTGAAAAAGCATGAGTGAACAATTATGTGATTTCTATTTTATTTTTCATGCATTTAACCTATAGGTCGCCATGGATTCGTAAATTTTGTTATGGTACAAATATACACACATACTGGTTTAGGAACTGAAACCTCGTGACAAACACGTATTACTGATCACATCATCGCTCCACCTGGGACTGAACATGCCATCCGCCCATTGATGTGAACATACATAGATTAACATAAGCTTGTACAATACGATTCTAATTAAGTATAGTGGGTATCCAATACACTCTTGTCTCTAATTCCAATCTTTTCGGATCAGACTGGAATTAGTGATCAAACTTATCAGATAGACAAACGATTACAATAAATATTTCAGCGTATTAGATATAGTATATTCATATCATTTCATTTCAAGTTTTATTTGAAGTCAGTATTTCTAAATGCAAACATTAGCTCAAAGGCTAGCTTTACCGACTAGGATAACGAGATAAATAAGAACATAAAAAGATAAAAACATAAAAGATATACATAGAAATAGATCGGACATGCTATTCAGCAACATAATAATAAAATTGTTTAGTATAAGATGTAACTAATGTGTAACAAATAAAAGTGTATTATTTAAATCTACATATAAAATTAATAGTTACTTTGACATAGGTTACATGTACAGGATGGGCCACTCCAGTCAATTAGCAACTTTTTAAAAGTCAAAATCAGTAGAAGTTCTAAAATCGTTGGGAAGTGAGTTCCAGACATGTGCACCATAGTATTTAAAAGATTTGAGGCCAGTGCGGATCTTCTTGGCATCAGGCAAAGTAAGAATAATGTCACCCCGAAGGTTTTTTAAATTATTTCTAAAATTAAATAAGTCGGCTATATAGACAGGTGCTGAGCCGCTAACAGCTTTAAAAACTTCTCGTGCTAAGCACTTCAGTCTATTGACTTCTAGGTTTGACATACCAGTCCTAGATAAAAGATTATCGTAAGAAACGTTACAATCCTGGTGTACAAATTTAAGAACTCTAAAATTAATCTCTTCAAGTTGCTTCGTATTGATTTTCCCCAAAAAATGTCAGACAATTGGACAGTAACTAAAATGAGACAGGATAAAAGTTTTATAAATACAGAGTCTAGACTCTTCTTTGTCTAAATAAGGGGACAGCCTGTACAAAACATTTAGCTGACGTCTAGCATTTTTACTTAGATTAGAGATATGTATACTGAAGTTTCTCATTTTAGTGCCAGAATGTGCTTGGTTTCTATTTGTTAGTAACATGCATTGAAATTTATCGGGGTTGGCTTGAAAATAGTTTAGTCTGCGCCATTGCAGTATCCTTTTACAGTCAATCTCTAACAGTTTCTTAACTTCTTCCAAATTATCAGCAATTGCAGAAAAAGACTTGTCATCTGCATAGTTATAAAGTTTAGAATGTACAATGCATAAGAATATTGGTATGGTATTTTTTGAAAAATGGTACAGATTGCCAAGGGGGATATGTCGCAAAATGATACAGGTTGCCAAGAGGCTATGTCGCAAAATAGTACAGGTCACTTTTACCGACTGGTACAGGTCGGTGTTACAAAGTGGTACTGATATGGCCATGGTGTCGTTGTCAGTCATAGAGGCAAACTGCTAACACTGAATCCCAAGTGCTAATCTCTTAGCTAATCCCTGAGCTAATCCCAATCCCTATCATCTAACATCTACCACCATCCTCACCCGTCAGCTGACATGATTGGAACTAACTCTAAAACTAATCCTTCCGCTATAAATAACCATAACCCTAAACTCCATCCTTGTCTATTCCCTCAAGCACCGTTCTTCAAGTCAGCAATCGACAACAACAACTCGACAACGACCCATATGGTGATGTACCATAACATGGCTTATATCTTATGCAGCACGATGTATTGAGCTGTACGATATCTTCTTTTTTTCACAAACCATCCCATAGTGTCACAAGTATGCCCATAAGTCCAATGTTCATTGGCGAGGTTTTAGTATTATGATAAGCAAGCAGACCATTAGCTTTTCCCCGATGGCAATCCTGTGGGGACTACAAACCGAAGATAAATAAGGCAAGACCGAAATCTTTGTGTAAGTAAAAAATCTATACCAGACATTTTTTTTAATTAGAAGGCGGAAACCAAAAAAGAGGTTTCAAGGATGAAAGACCTGAGTGATAACCACAAAGCAAAGATTGTCTGGGATTACTTCACAGTACCTCTTCGGGCTAATACACAAACTTTCACCACTCAGTCCTGTACCCCTCATGAACCTATCATTCCCATATTGGTAACCTCTAGATAACCAATTGATACTGCACAGAAATGCTAGGAGTGGTGCCGTGAAGTCCTGGCTGGACAGTACTGTGTAGTTATCAATCAGTTACCACGTGGCAGTAAATGACAGTAGCTGGTTTTAACCGATTGGTAGCAAACACGATCCCGAATTTGCAGCACTGTACAGTTCCAACTTGAAGGCTAATGGTCAGTTAATGATTCGTAATCAATAGGCTATACCAGAACTGAAATGTATGGTAACTGATTAGTGACCATTTGGTAATGTCCACTGTTTACTGATAGGTAACCAACTTGACAACTGAACGGTACCCAAGGAGATCTTTCTTACCACTACCATGCAGTCATCAAGAGGTATTGTAGGTTAACAGAAATAGGTTGGTAGCCATTTAGTAACTGAGCAGTAACCAATCAAGGTATACTGATGTGTTACTGCATTTTTACCAATATGTAACCAAGTGTGAAAAATTGGTCTGGTAATATAGCGGTAACTGATTGTATATGTAACTGTCTGGTAGCCAATCACTGGGTAATACGTAGTAACTGGTTGGTACAGATCAGGCGGTTCTGCAAGAGGACCTTTCCAGCCAGTACCAATCAGTACTCCACCTAACAGTAACCAACCAGTTACGAGGAGGTAATGGTTTGTAGCGGCTTGCCTGTGTATAAGTAAAGTGTTCTCTCTTCCTTGGCTTAGTTCACCTCGATGATTAGATCATAATTCCTTTCGTTATGTTAATTATTTGTTGACTGTTACTGACTAGTCAATAGACCTCATTGGTCCTAAAGTCTAAGTGATTCATTGGTCCAAAATTCAGCATATTGGCCAAGCCACTGGTTAGCTGATAGATGTCATCATTGTTCTCTGCTATAGATGATTGGCTGTCACTGTTCATTTTCAGCATATAGGTCAAGACACTGGTTAGTTGATAGACGTCATCATTGTCCTAGTTTATGTTGTGCTGGCTGTCAAATATGTTCAGCATATCGTCATGGCACCGTTAGTTGACTGACCTCATTAGTTTCCTCCAATCAGCAAAGTCCTGCAATGTTAAGTTCATCATCATCAATCGCTCTTTGAAACAGTAAACACAAAGTCTTGAATGTGTTACTATTATCAGAATTGGCATAAAAATTTACACCATGATCCTTTTGTTTGCTGGAAAACATCACGAATAACTGGACTACAAGGTTGGTGCAAGTCAGAAAATTGAAATATCCCATCTCTCTCTTCCAAGCTATATTTATAATTATCGCATACATATTTGTCAAGACTAATAATAAACTTTCATTGTGAGAATGCCCTTTACTATACCTGGTTCCCGTTACTGGTTAGTTGCTAGATTCCATTCTACAATATAGCCATTGGTTGGTACATCCCATCATCATATGACGTTCATATTCACCATACCGGTTAGTAGATAGCCCAAACATCCAAGGTTACCAGTTGGTTGGTGCAAAATCATTTTCAGCAAAATGGTGACGACACTGGTTTGTTGATAGACGTCATCATTGCCCTAGACTACGGATGGTTGGCTGTTAATGATTGATTGGTCCACACTTCGCCTTCAGCATATAGGTCACGACACTGGTTAGTTGATCGATGTCAGCATTTCCCTAGATTATGGTTGACTGGTCCACAATTCATCTTCAGCAAAATGGCGACGACACTGGTTAGTTGATAGACGTCACCATTGTCCAAGGTTATGGATGCTTGTCTGACAATTCATCTTCAGCATATAAGTCATTCTACTGGTTAACTGATAGATATCATCATTCCCTTAGGTTTTGGATGCTTGTCTGACACAATTCATCTTCAGCATATAGGTCATCATACTGGATAGTTGATAAAAGTACCATTGTTTTAGGTCATGGATGGTTTGCGGTCACGATCTTCAGTATAGAGGCCATGATAATGGTTTGTTGACATATGTCATCTTTGTCCGAGGTTACACAGGCTTGGCTGTCACAATTCATCTTCAGCATATATATTTCAAGACATTGTCCTATGTTAAAGATGGCGAACTCTCGCGGTTCATTTTCAGCATAGATTTGGTTAGTTAATATACGTCATCATTGCCCTAGGTTATACGTCATGATACTGGTTAGTTGATAGATGTCATCATTGTCCTCTGGTATGGTTGGTTAGCTGCCAAACATTCATCTTTAGCAGTGGTAGTTGACAGATCTCCGAATTGCCCTCATATCAGCAAAGTCCTGCAATGCAAAATTAATTATCGTCAATCTATCTTTGGTAACAGCGAACACAAAAAAGTCTTGCATAAGTTACTATCATCAGATTTGACATACAAGATTTACACAATGGTCCTTTTGTTTGCTGAAAACTAACTAGACAACAAGGTTGGTGCAAGTCGGAAACTTGAAATATCACATCCCTCTATTCCAAGCTATATTTATTATTATCGCACAGATATTTGTCAAGATTAATAATAAACTATCATTTTGACAATGTACTTTTCCTGGCACCGGTTAGTTACTAGATCCCATAAGATAACCATTGGTTGGTACATCCCATCATCATCTGAGGTTCATCTTCGGCAGAATTGTTAGTAGATACACACAAACGTCCAATGTTTTCTCAGCTGTTTGGCCCAGATAATTCATTTTCAGCACCTCGTTGAAATTGAACTGGTACCGGTTGGTCGACTTCGGTTTCTTGTTGATATGGCCAACACCATTCATCTCCATCTTACCGCCAGTATTATATGGGGGCAAATCTAAAATACATAACTGATCTACATATCAGAAAATATTAAAAACATTGCAATGTATAGGTTCAACAATTTCATCAATTTATATTTCTTTCGAAAGCTCATTCCAAAAAAATCATCATAGCTTTTCACAAGTCAGCAAACACAAAGTGTCAAGATTCGTTTGACTTGAGATAATTAGTATAAAAGATAATTGACAGGAATAATTGAGTTTGAATTTACATCAAATTTATTAGTTTTAGAATTATTCTTTCTCTCAAAAATGATTTTCATATACGCAACATGCTTCGTGGGGGATAAAACTTCATACCAAAGTGTCTTTCTATATCATCAGAATGCAGATGTTAACAGGGAGAGGATGGGTATTCACTGCTGTTCACCGACGACTGGTCACTGGTGCCATCAACTGTCACTTGATTTGCGCGTTCCCTTATGGAGCTTAACAGAGCAACAGTATCCGTCATTATCATTTTCTATGAAATCTGACCAAATATGACCTATTATGCAGATTCCGATATATTTTAAAATATCTGACGCGTCCCTAGCCGTTTTCATTATCCCTTTTCTCGTCTTTGGTTATTAAGTATTATACCCACTTTACTTCGTCCGACTTTAAAAGGCTGCCCGTAGAAATAAATCCATTATCCTGTCATTAATCATCTGATACAGCTAGAATTTTATCGTGTTTCCTGGAAACTGCCACATGACCTCGAGTGTGGCATTTTCACCAGCAAACAGGATCAAACTCACAGGGACTTTTAATATTACCCATTTTACCAAATCAAGTTATATCAATATAAAGTCTGCACTTTCACGGGATTTCATACTCCGATCTGGTGTTTGTGGCGACAGGAACTCACGATGAAAGGGGGTGTGTTCAAATTTTTTGTTCCATGTCTATCTTGAAAATGCTAGGCTTTTGTTTTATCATGCCCGAGCAAAAATTGGTCAATTTTTTAAAGGAATTTCGATGGTGAATCACTAGAAATTTACTGTATTTGGATCTAATGCCAAGTTAAGTGTCCTGCAAAAAAGGGGCATTTTGTGGATGACGGCTAAATAATGAATGTCGGATCTGACAGAAATAGAGGACGATCATAATCCAAGCATTAAGGAGCATTGATCGGTAAGATGGGACATCAAACGGGCGTACAGTGGATTGTTTTTATCCTGTTTTCATCGTCTGGACCGTCAGGTCATTTGTTTAGGTTCATTGCAATCTCGTAGGTCCCGATCTTGCCACAACTATTAGTTTGGTATCAATCATCAATACCATCATGGACTGAATTGTCAATCAAGTTAATGTGACCATGCACGACCCACAATAAAATGATCACATTAAAGAAATAAAAAAAAATGTTATTACCTTATTAGGTCATTGTTGGATTTTGAGCACAACTCCTAACCTAATCTAAATATCTATAAACAAACTCCTAGAACCTAATCTAAATATCTATAAACAAACTCCTAGGACCTAATCTAAATATCTATCAAAAATCTAAATATCTATTAAAAAAACCCAAGCATAATCCTTCTGATGGCAGTCGAATTCAAAATCTAGGCACTAATGCTAACTATAAAGCTCACCCCTAATGTCACCTCACATCTATACCTTATCTATATTTGTTCCCCTATTGGGTACTGGTGGGTGCACTAAACTCAACAATGACCCCATGATGCATTGTGACCAAAAATATTAGATATATAGATTATCTTTCTTCGGAGGACGTTGTGGCAATTCTGAAACCCATATTATTGCTTTACGCTTCAACGCCCTGGTGAAATAGCTCGGAAGCTCTGATTTCCTAGATATTCCATGGAATTGTCATTAATTCATCGAAATGCAGTGACGCCCGTCAACGCCCGTTATTTCGACTTAAAGCCCTATCGGTACGCCTTAACGCCCGTCTCAACGCCTTAACGCCTTATCTTAACGCCTTAACTCCCTATCCTAACGCCCTAAAGCGCATAGACCAGTCAATCGGCGGGTTGAGGAAGTAACCAATCAGTGCAGCCATAAGGGCATTCACGGCGCGCACACCCCGGCACGTAAAAGCATGTTACAAAATATAGTGATTTTCTAAGGCGCCAGTCTTAAGTGCTGGTCCACACATATGGGACGTGGGTTCGAATCCCACTCATGACACGCATCTTTCTCGTTATTCTCCCCCATGTTGTAAAACCATTGTACAAATATAGCACTATAGATGCATCATTATGACCACGATATCCAGCGTTGATCAGGATGGCCGAGTGGTCTGTGGCACCGGTCTCAAGATCTATGAAATTGTCTACCTCGGGGTATAGTTATTCTGGTCTACACATACGGCCGTGGGTTCGAATCCCACTTCTGACACGCGCCATTTTACTGGTCACACGAAGTCATAGAAATGAGAATGTTGTTGTTGAAATAGTGTAGTCTCTAAATTCCGTTTAAGTAGAAGTCAAGGGAAGTAATCCAGTTCAGTTGTACAGAAATCAGAAACTATCAGGGTTAATGTGGAGTGTAGGGTGCCTCTTGAAGCTCTCGTGGTGTAGACCACGACGTGAGGGATTTATATGTCATTTGCAACGTCATTGATGCCGTCATCAGTACGAGTGGAAGCGAAATTTTGATTAACCGACCAATACATATGGACTGATGAGTGACACGAGTTAATCCCTATATGTACAGACACCACCACCACCACCACCACACACCACTACTACCAACACCACACACCACTACTATCACCACCAAACACCACCGTCACACACTACCACAACCACCACCACCTCGTCAGTCCATATGTATTGGTAGACTAATCAAAATTTCCCTACCACCGTACTGATGACGTCACCAATGACGTCGCAAATGACATGGAAAGCCCTCTCGTCGTGGTCTACACCACGAGAGCCCCAAGAAGACACCCTACACTCCATACTAACCCCGATAGTTTCTGCTTTCTATACTACTAAATTACCCCATGATGCATTGTGACCAAAAATATTCGATATATAGATTATCTTTCTTCGAAGGACGTTGTGGCAATTCTGAAACCCAGGTTATTGCAAAAAAGAGATGACAGTTTTTATTCATCAGAAAGTAAATCAAGTGAGTGACCATTTTTTAATTTGCCTTTAAATTTTGATTCGAAATCTACATTCAGTGTACATCCTAGGTCCAATACACTTGTAATGTGTGAAACATGTGATCTGAAAATTTGGGAATGACTGACCTTTGTAGATAGTTGTGTTTTTCACAAACAAAGACATTTTTTGCATCTGTCTTTGGGACTGAAACATATATTGATTTTAAACAATACTTCGACCACGTAACTCATTATATTCTCATGTTATATGTCCATTTCTCAATAGTGCTACCTAGTAACATCATGTAAACCTCACGAATTGGACCAACTTATGAATCACATCTGTTTTTAGTATGTATGTTCTCAATCACTTCTTCATTTGAACAAAGTATCAGCATTCAAACAGACATGAAAGCGTCATTTTGGTCAAACATTTGATGCAACCAGTGACTACAATGGCCTGTGATTGGTCAGTTTATTACCCCTCAAAATGTTTGTTTGTGTTAATGTTCGAATTATATTTTACAGCAATCCTTTGAAGAATAATACCGATTCATTTCATATACACAAATGTTTACCTACACCACACATGAATCTGATGATGAACCAGAACTCCATGTGAGTGACATTTGTCTAGCAGCGTATGTATATACTGAACAACTATATAGAAACTTCCCTTCAGTTAAACCACTTCTGCATCTAAATCAGAACAGCTGAGAGGTCTTGGGGTCCATTGAGCTCTTTTTCTTTCCTCTTGTTGCCATCCAGGTTTTGTAGGCTCCACTAAAATGGGGAAAACGAACGTAAATTAAATCCAGAAAATCTACAGAATAGCTCGATGTAGTTGTGTGACTATGTACTGTTAGAAGTATATGGTCACTCCTGCCAACATTTCCTGGTACCGACTGTTCAATTACCAAGCTTGAGTATAAAGTATTAGAGCATGATCATTGCTGGAAATATTATGGGAAGATACAACAGTCGTGTATTATATTTACAGTCACAATGTTCGACGTATGGACGTAATTCATTGAAAGTTTAACAGAACGTAACAAATGAGCACCGAGGACGAGATACTGTTTTACCTTGTTAAATATGTATTGTTGAGCCGTATTCATAGTTATCCGGTCCATATGTGTCAAGATTATTAATAAGCTACATATATGTCAAGATCAAGAATAAACTATCATTGTGAAAATTCCCTTACTATACCTGATAAATGGTTAGTTCCCATTCTACAAGATAACCTTTGATTGGTCCATCCCATCATCATCTGAGGTTCATCTTCAGCATATTGGTTAGCGTGACCCAATCGTTCAAGGTTGACAGCTGTTTGGCCCAGATAATTCATTTTCAGCATGTTGTTGAGGTTGGACTGGTACCGGTTGGTCGTCAGACTGCGGATTCTGGTTGATATCGCCAGCACCATTTATCTTTATCATACGACAAGTATTAGATGGCGGAAAACTAAAATAGAAAACTAATATACACATTAGGAAATATCAAAGGCAAAATAATGCAGTGTACAGATTTTATTTTGTTTTATATTTCTTTCGAAAGCTCAATCCAAAAAAAATCATCATAAAAAGTTTTTCACAATTTCTATGTTGCCCATAAAGATGTTTGCAAAAAAACCTTCCAAGAATCGTTTGACCTGAAATAATTAGTTTAAACGATAATTTGGGATTTGAAACTCAAACCATGACAGCGTGTGTGTTCCAATTTTTTGTTCCACGAGTCTCTTGAAAATACTAGGCTTTTGTGTTATCATGCCAGAGAAAACCATGGCAGAGCAAAAATAGGCCATTTTTGAGTTAAATTTACGTGGTGAATTAATAGGAATTTACTGTGTTTTGATCTCATGCCAAGTGTCCTATAAAAAAGGGCATTTTGTGGACGATGGCTATATAATGAATGTCGGATCTGACAGAAATAATGGACGATCATAATCCAAGCATTACGGATTACTAATCGGCAAGATGGGACACCAATTTGGTGCACAGTGCATGGTCACAAATGTTTTTGTCTTCTGTTTTCATCGTCTGGACGGCCAAGCTATTTGTTTAGGTTTATTGCAATCTCGTAGGTCCCGAACTTGCCACAACTATTAGTTTGGTATCAATCATCAATACCATCATGGACTGAACTGTCAATCAAGTTATTGTGACCATGCACGACCCACAATAAAATGATCACATTAAGGAAAGGTTTTTTTTTGTTATTATCTTATTAGGTCATTGTTGGGTTTTGAGCACAACTCCTAACCCGATAAGAAAATCTGACTGGAGCCGTATCTAAATATCTATAAAAAAAACCCTAAGTCTAATCCTTCTCGTGGCAGTCGAATTCAAAAAGTAGGCACTATGCTAACTATAAAGTTAACCCCTAAAGTCGCCTCACATCTATATCCTATCTCTATTTCTCCCCCTATTGAGTACTGGTGAGAGCACTAAACTCAACAATGACCCCATGATGCATTATGGCCATAAATATATATATTATCTTGATTTGAAGGACGTTGTGGCAGTTCTGAAACCCAGGTTATTGCAAGAAAAAGGATGACATCTTTTGTTCTTTAGAAAGTAAATCAAGTCAGTGACCATTTTTTAATTTGTCTTTAAATTTTGATTCGAAATCTATATTCAGTGTACATCCTAGGTCCAGAAACTCTTGCAATGTGTGGAACATGTGACCTGTAAATTTGGGAAAGACTTTGACTTTTGAAGATTCTTTTGTTTTCCACGAACAAAGCCATTTTTGCATCGGTCTTTGGACTGAAACATATATTGATTTCAAATAGTACCTCGACCACGTTAAACCCATTATATTCTCATAATATATGACAATTTCTCAATAGTGCTACCTAGTAACATTCATATAAACCGGAATTGCACCAACTTATGAATAACATCTTTTTATAGGATATATTGTCTCAATCACTTCTTCATTGGAACAAAGTGTCAGCACTCAAACAGACATGAAAGCGTCATTTTGGTCAAACATTTGATACAACCAGTGACTAAAATGGCCTGTGATTGGTCAGTTTATTACCCACCACATATGAATCTGGCGATGAACCAGTACTCCATGTGAGTGAACACGTGGAACACGATGCAGGGGTCCCGAAGCCATTGGTTGAAATCTACTGAAAAGTTCGCATTGCGCATGCGCACTGAGCAGGCAGATCGAGGTGGACGTTTTGGGGACTAGGTGGGCCCATAATGGTCCGGTCGTATCGATTGGGGTGTCATCGCGAAACTCTCGTCGGGAAGCATCCGACTGGATGGTTGTGAAGTGAGACTGAGGTCATTCCGCGCATGCGCAGTTAAAAAAGGGGCATAGTGATGGACTTTTTGGGGTCAAGGTGGTCCATTATTGGTCAAAATGGACCTCGGGAAGTATCAAAGTAAAGCGCTTCTCCAGAGCGATCATGTCGTGGGTGGGTGCATGTTAAATTAGGATTGAGTTTGATGTTTTGGGTACAAACCATCCCTGAACCAAATGACCCCTCTGTTACGCCTTAACGCCCTAGCATAGCGCCTTGACGGCATGATGTGGACCGATGAGGAAACAACAAGGATGACCAGTCAATCATTTTCAGTTATCCTCTCCATCACCTCATATCTACGCCGAGGGATGTCCACGTCATCTGTGACCTCAGCGTATGAGGTTTTATTCTGAAGTTATCTTCGGGTAGCGTCGAATTAGACTGATGTCTAGTCCGGATTCGTCATTCTGCGCATGGACAGCCTGGTTGTAGTATAAAAAGCAGCAATTTTGGAGGTGTGTGGGGTGTGTATGAGGGACCATCCGTGGTCGTGGAGTCGTGAGAATTGTCAAATGAAGCGCTCATGGTGTAGACCAAGACTTGGGTTAGATCCATGACATATGTTACGTCATCGGAGACGTCATCAGTAGGAGTAGTAGTCAAAGTGGGTATTTTAGGCGTGTGAAGGAAGGTGTTTCGGGTAGAGATGGACCATCCGTGGTCCGAATGCGTCGTGAGAGGTGTCATCTTGTAGCAAGGCCCACCAACGCCAAGCGTTACGCTTCAACGCTCTGGTGAAATAGCTCAGAAGCTCTAATTTCCTAGATATTCCATGGAATTGTCACTAATTCATCGAAATGCAGTGACGCCCGTCAACGCCCGTTATTTCGCCTTAACGCCCTATCGGTACGCCTTAACGGCCGTCTCAACGCATTAACGCCCGTTTCAACGCCTTAACGCCTTATCTTAACGCCTTATCTTAACGCCTTAACTCCCTATCTTAACGCCCTAACGCGCATAGACCAGTCAATCGACGGGTTAAGGAAGTAACCAATCATTGCAGCCGTAAGGGCATTCACGGCGCGCACAACGCGGCACGTAAAAGCATGTAACAAAATATAGCACTAAATATGACTGATTATGTTCAACATAATCAACGTTGGTCATGATCGCTGAGTGGTCTAAGGCGTCAGTCTTAAGTGCTGGTCCACATATGTGGGACGTGGGTTCGAATTCCACTCATGACACGCATCTTTCTCGTTATTCTCCCTCATGTTGTAAAACCATTGTACAAATACAGCACTATAGATGCATCATTATGACCACGATATCCAGCGTTGATCAGGATGGCCGAGTGGTCTGTGGCACCGGTCTCATGATCTATGAAATTGTCTACCCGGGGGTATAGGTATACTGGTCTACACATGCGGGCGTGTGTTCGAATCCCACTCCTGACACGCACCATTCTACTGGTCACACGGAGTCATAGGAATGAGAAGGTTGTTGTTGGAATAGTGTAGTCACTCAATTCCGTTTAAATAAAAGTCAAGGGAAGTAATCCAGTTCAGTAGTACAGAAAGCAGAAACTATCAGGGATAATGTGGAGTATAGGGTGTCCTCTTGAAGCTCTCGTGGTGTAGACCACGACGTGAGGGATTTAAATGTCATTTGCGACGTCATTGGTGACGTCATCAGTACGAGTGGTAGCGACATTTTGATTAGTTGACCAATACATATGGACTGATGAGGGACACGAGTTAATCCCTATATGTACAGACACAACCACCACCACACACCACTGCTACCACCACCACACACCAATACTACCACCACGAAACACCACCGCCACATACCGCCACCACCACCACCACCTCATCAGTCCATATGTATTGGCTGACTAATCAAAATTTCGCTACCACCCGTACTGATGACGTCAACAATGACGTCGCAAATGACATGGAAATCCCTCACGTCGTTGTCTACACCACGTGAGCTTCAAGAGGACACCGTACACTCCATATTAACCCCAATAATTTCGGCTTTCTGTACTACTAAACTGGATTACTTCCCTTGACTATTACTTACCCGGAATTGAGAGACTACACTATCTCAACAAAACATTCTGATTTCTACGACTCCGTGTGACCAGTAAAATGGTGCATGTCAAGAGGGGGATTCGAACCCATGCCCGCACGTGCAGACCAGTGTACCAATACCCCAGGTAAGACAATTTCATATATCTTGAAACTGGCGCCTCAGACCACTCGGCCATCCTGACCAACGCTGGTTATCGTGGTCATAATGATTCATATATAGTGCTATATTTGTACAATGGTTTTACAACATGGTGAAGAGCAACCAAAAAGATGCGTGTCAAGAGAGGGATTCGAACCCACGTCCCACATATGCGTACCAACACTCAAGACTGGCGCCTTAGACTACTCGGCCATCATGACCAACATTGAGTATGATGAACATAATCAGTCATATATAGTGCTGCATTTTGTTGCATGCTTCTACATGCCGCGGTGTGCACGCCGTGAATGCCCGTGTGGCTGCACTGATTGGTTACTTCCTCAGCCCACCAATTGACTAGTCTACGTGTGTTAATGCGTTAGGATAGGGCGTCAAGGCGTTGAGACAGGCGTTAAGGCGTACAGAGAAAGTGTGAAGGCGTACAGAGAAAGTGTGAAGGCGTAACAATGGGCGCTAACGGGCTTCAATGTATTTCGATGAATTAGTGACAATTCCATGCAATATCTAGAAAATCAGAGCTTCCGAGCTATTTCACCAGGGCGTTGAAGCGTTAAGCTTGGCTTTGTCGGGCGTTGCTACAAGATGGCACCTCGCACGACGCATTCGTGCCATGGATGGTCCATCTCTACCCAAACACGTTTCTTCACACCCCACTTGCCCACTTCGCCGACTTCGCCAACTGATGACGTCCTCAATGACGACACAGATGACATGGACATTCCACAAATCGTGGCCTACACCACGAGCGCTTCACTTTGACACCTCACACGACGCCACGACTACGGATGGTCCGTCATACGCACCCCATACACACCCAAAATTGCTGCTGTCTATACCCCGGTCAGACTACGCATGCGCAGAATGATAAAACCGGACTAGACACCAGTCCAATCCCACGCTACCCCAAGAATACTTCAAAATAAGACCTCGCACGGTGGCGTCACAGTTGACGTAGACATCCCACAGCGTGGGTAGGATGTGATGGAGAGGAGAATAAAATGATTGATGTGTCATCATTGTTGTCTTTGTTGTTCTCTTATCGGTCTACATCATGGCGTCCAGGAGCTATGCTAGGGCGTTAAGGCGTAACAGCGAGCGCTCATTTGGTCCAGGGATGGTCTGGACATCAGAACATCCATACTTCCCATTGGTTTAGCTGTAAAGTCCGTGTTCCGCTTTTTATATTTTCGGGACAAATCCTAATTTTGTCAGACACAGTCATAAATTTATATTCACACACTAACCCACCCTGCCTTTCACGACAGGCTCCGATCCGCCGGGGACCGATATTAGTCCCTCTAGACCTGGTTTATAGGGATTTTCCCTATTTTGGATTAAGTCCGTGTTCCGCCTTCAAAGTGTATCCTAATTTTGTATGCACCCGCTAACAAACTGTCTCTTTTGGCAGGCCCTGATCGGCTGAGAATCCATATTACCCCATCTAGACCTGGTTGATAAGGGTTTTCCCTATTTTAAGGGTGAAGTTCATGTTTCCGGATTTTATATATATCAAACTCAATCCTAATTTTACATTCACCCACCCATGACATGATCGCCCTGGTGGAGCGCTTCACTTTGATACCTCCCACGGCCTACTTGGACCAGTAGTGGGCCACCTCGAGCCCAAAACGTCAATTCTCATGCTCCATTTTTACTGCGCATGCGCGGAATGACATCAGTTTCACGATACACCCACCCAGTCGGACGCTCCCCCACGAGAACTTCACGATGACAGCTCACTCGACCCAATCTGACCAATATGGCTCACCCAAACCCCAAAACGCCCACCTCGATCTGCCTGCCCAGTGCGCATGCGCAATGCGAACTTTTTAGCAGATTTCATCCAATGACTTCGGGACTTCCGCCACCGTTTTCTACGTGGTGAGACGAGAAAAACAAGAGGCCACACCCTATACGGCAAATGTTGATGTGTTGGTTTCCCATTAGGTTAAACATTGTCCATTGTGCCAGTAAGGACCTACCCTGTCCACCGCAGGCCTACCTGAAAATGACCACCCATTCTGCATTCCCTGGAGATCCGTGGGGTCTTATATGTACCGCGAGATTACTCTTGTTCACCTGAGCGGGCGTCACCGGAAGTGACCTTCACATGACCTTTGACCCGGATGTTACCTTTGACAATTGACCCAGATGTGACGCCATCCGTGACGTCATCAGCCTCACTTTTTGAGCCTCATTTTCGAGCAGGAATTTGCTCTCTTACTACTACTAAGGTATCGTTGCAATATCCTCAGTCTTCCAACTTCGTTGGGAGGGGGGTGGGGCGCTCAGTTAACCTTAAACATGTTCACTGATAACACAAAATTAAGAAATATGACCATAGCGTGTGGAAAAATTGAAACAAACTCAACTAAATGTCGATTTGTCTTCTTTGCTGTGTCTTCTTGTTGCTTCGATTGGTTGCAGGTATTATAGTATCCCTTCGGAAAGCGTGGATTGGTTAAGTTTTTTCCTGCAAACAATCAGATTCAATCACAGGGGTGAACTTCATCTAAGTCGTACGAGGCAATTCCACACTCGACGTAGGGTCTGAATAAGACAAGACAAAGTTAAGGGCCATTATTGTGCGTTATTATTGTGGTATCATACGATTGTTGTCGCCATCCAAAATATATGAATATTTTGAAATTAACATATCACAGCAAGCTGAAAATTCATACGAGCATAATGGTCTTAGCGCAATATCAATGCAAACCTGATTCTTATATCTGACTGAAATCGTTTCAGTCCTTCATAATTTCAATTCAGTAACATTTAAGAACTACCAAAAATTCCTGTTGTCACAATTCAAAATATGCAATTTTCATTAAAAAAAGATATCCCTCATTAACTATAGACACTATGGAGGTATGCAAAGTTAAAAGATGATAGCTTTTAGCTGAAACTGATACTTTGCACATTAGTTTAAACAGATGTCCAGTATAACTCATTTTATATCTCGCTGTTCAGAAAATCCATTTGAATGTGTTCAAAAGTGAGGTCTTGTGAACAAAATTTACAAAGTTCACGTTTTTAGTCATCTGTTTATTAAAATATTCAACAGTTTAGCATTTTATTTCATCGTCACAACCAAATCTGTGTGCGTGTGTGTGTGCGTGTGAAATTTCACCGTTCTGTGGTTTGTTAAATTCAAGATATTGAATTTTTTTTTAGAGCAAATGGTAGATCAGTTTCCAAATCAATCAATCAAATCAATGGAACTAAGTAAACTTGTGGGCTTGGGTTGGGTACGAGAACCATTCATTTTTCAGCATTATTTAGCTGAAAACTAGTAAATTGACACATAGCAAACTACACTGTTTTCCTGCATTAGATTGGTCTGCAAAATGACTTCTTTGAAATGTTGAGGAGAGTGTATGCCCAAAATAGAACTGTCACTAATTCTAGGTTTGAATGAGACTATCTCCCCCAAGAGGGCACTATGGGGAGATAGTTCCCCCGGGAGCAGACAATAATTGATAAATATACCAGGTGTATTTTGCATGACGGTAATGTTGTAATAAACCATTGGATTGCGAGTGCCTTAGATTAGAATATTGACAAGAAAGCAAATAAACAGATGGTCTTACCTAGCAGGCACACCCTAACGACGGTCATACCAGGTAATGTTTTACGATCATCTGGTTCCGGCAACAGGTAACTATGATATGAATATACTGAAGATATGCCACATTAGAGCGTGTCTCCACAGCTGGACAAATGTTAGATATCTGACTGCACAGCAAGAACAACGGTTGTATATTTCAAAATGTGCTGGCGTCACTCAGACTAAAATTTCACTCACGTCACAGGCTGTATTTTGCTTCCCTGGATAATAGTGCCCTCTTTTTAACCAAGCTTTCCTTTGGTAGTAAAATTAATGTTGTGTAACATGAACTAGATGACCCAGTATGGTCAAAGAACTAAAAGAACAATACCACAGAATGCCCTCTCCTGGAGAATTCATTAAGTGAAATGGACAAGGTAAGTTTAAACACCAATTCGGCGCAGAACCAATGTCCGACCCAGTTGTCATACAAACTAGAACAATGCAATTCAATAATGTGCGAAATGTGAGTCTGCAGCCTGTACATGTAAATATGTTTGATTAAGTTTTCATTCGGAGATTCTCTGACAAGACAAAGATAAGCAAGGGAGAAAAGCAGTTGACCAATTTTCAATCCTCGTAGTCTAAGTGTATAAACTTCATGGACTGGTCACTGCTGATTTTATTTTTTTGCGAGTTTATTCAATCGTAATACATTTTCTGTACTGCACAGATATACACAACAGTATCGCAATATGCGTTGGAAATTTGATATTACTCCAATCTATAATCAACCGCAAACAGGTCTATCCATCTACCCCATCTATCACTTAAAATAATTTACTCTCTTTATAAAATATTATTTTCTCTGTGTTATAGTAATATTCTAGTTCCTTGTAGAAGCAAACGAATATCAGGTTTGGAACCTTGACATCTAGCACGATATAAATAAAACTTTGCTAGCAAAGTTACTAGGTTGCATACATCGCCATGGCCGATGAAGCAAAAAATAATACTTTCAAGTGACAGGTGTAATTTGTAACGAAATACGGATTCAATTCGATCATTCAATGATAACCAAAATATCATAGACAACCGACATTCCCAGAACACATGCAGTATTATCTCTTTCTCCAAGTTACAAAAGGTACATAAGTCATCGTTACGGATCTGAATAGTATGGAGAAATGCGTTGATGATTTATTCTGAACTGGAACCAACGTAACTTAGTGTTGACTGAAATACTAATACGCAATATGTAAACTTTTTTTCCACCAGTTTGATGTTTTTCCCCTGTCAACGCTTCCCATTTCTGTTTTGGCTTTATTTTTGTAGGTTTGATTTTTTCCAAGTTTTTATTTATTTATAGTATTTGTCCCCTTGGAGTCTTTGGTTAATAGAAAAACGTGTTCTGGAATAAATGTGTTCTGGAATATTCCTTTAAAATTTTCTCAAAATCGTTTTCCACAAAGTACGCCTTGCAGACAATAAATAGCATGTCGTTTTCCTGGAAGAAAATTAAAAACGTTTTTACGAAAAAGCTTCACGAAATACTCACAGCATTATAATTATGCTAACAAGACAGAATCCAGCCAAAACAAACAATGATGCACCTTCGCCCATAGTTCATAGATAACTAGTCCATTGTAAATAGTTAGTTTAGAATCACGATTTCAGTCCGAGTGACGTTTGATCTCTACAATATCGTCTTATTTCTCAACAGTAAATCAATCCGGAATCATTTCAGCAGTCCAGTTCGAATGCAACTTATCTTAAAAAAACCCCCAGAAAGAATGTTTTTTCGTTATGTATAGGACCTTGTCAATGATTATGGGTAACTAACAATCAGCAGGGATAAGTCAGTGTACAAATCATACCTACATATCAGTGTCTCAGTCCTCAATATCGTACTTTCTCCACGGATCTTGGGAGTCCCGCCGCCGCGTTTCTAGCCATACAAGTGCCCCTCTTTCTCGAATACGCGTATGAAACTCTCGTTCCTCGCGGAGTTTGCAGGCGAGGGAGGCAAGTTTACCACGCTTCGGTCTCAAAACTGGTGGCAGGTCTCCTCTCATGGACATCTTCTTCCCTTTTAGATTCACCGCGGCCCGAATAAATTCTTCACGGTCCTCCCACAAAACAAAAACCACCAGAACCAGAGTCCCTGACTTGAGTTGCCATCTCGCCCCATTTTGGTAACCTGTATAAGCATTGATTTTGCCTTATCACGTGAGCAGTATACAAAGGGCATGAACCCCTTCGGGACCTGGCGTCAAAGGTCAATGAGGTAGTATTTGCTGGCTATAATCTCCGGTGTGCGAACCAAGGCAAAAATCATTGAGTGCACTTAGCAAGTCGGACCTCATTTGGTTCAGTGCGCATGCGAACCGAAAGTGGCCTAAACCCTTATTCAGTATCCTAAAAAGTATATAAAGGTGATTTAAACGCATATTGACCTTTGACAATGCGCATGCGCGAAAAACGGGCGTGACCTGCGTATTAATGTCTGACCCATATCTGGTATCGGTGTTACATTATTGTTTACATCCGGGTCTTCAATGTGGGGATGATTTAATGATAGGAATGCATGTATCGACCTGTATCCGGATACGGTGTTTTCCCATGGACTGAGCACTTTACATCCGGGTCCTTCTATCGATGGGAAGTTTTACAGCCGGGGACTTCTCCATCCGGGTTGTCACAAGAAAAGTAAACTGATATTCGGTATTATTGACCTTTGACACCAAATGCCAATCAGCGTTTGTGTGCTCAGGTGTTCTGCGCAAGTATGACGTCACTTCCGTTATGCGTGAATCGGGCGTGACATCGGGCGTAGACATGTTTAGGCTTGTTCTTGAACATCCCTCATCATTGGGACTTGTACGTAGATGATGACGTCACTTCCGGTGTGCGTGAATCGGGCGTGATCATGTTAAACTTGTACCATTGCTCATGGGTATTTTTCCATTTATCCGGGTCCTACATCCGGGCCTGTCTTTGCGTGACTCTACATGTTTAGACCTGTACTGACTGGGTTTTTCCATTCATCCGGGTCCTTGTCTACATCCGGGTTTTCCCAGTGGTTTATTTCCATCCGGGTACTCATCTTACATTGCGTCCTTCTATCTGGGTTTTTCCCTGTTGTACAGCCTTTGGTTTACCATCTGGGTCCTTCTATCGGTGTTTTTCCATGTTTTGCAGCCGGGGACTTATGAGGAGAGCGGAATATTGCTCGCCTAAATATTGATGAGAGCTAGGGGCTAATATCGGTCTCCGACATATCGGGGTCTACCGACAGAGACAGGGTGGGGGAGTGGGTGTATGTGCAATTCGGATTTGTCCCGAAAATATAAAAAGCGGAACACGGACTTTACCCCTGAAATAGGGGAAACCCCTATCAATCAGGTCTAGAGGGTGATATATACACCGAAGAGAGAACAGCAACAACAACAACAACAAGTGTTCATATAGTTTATTATCCCCTCCCGTACATCATACCCACGCTGGAGGAGCCGTGTTGGGTATGTTCACGATACAAGTAGGCTCTTGTCCAATCAGAAGCCGCCATTTGGCGCTGCATCTGTCATATTCGTTCTTGCCCGTTATGTGTATTCTCGGCTGCTCTTATCCAATCAAAAGCCACCCTTTGAGAAAGTTCAATGTTCGGTCATGTTCTCTCTAATTCGTATGTTCTAATCCTGGCTCGGCAGACCAGGATATTGTTCAAGCAGCCTGTCCTGAAACAGTTGTTTCATGGGGCATGGGAATGGACGTTTTGGGGTCGAGATGCGCCAGTAGTGGGCGTACAGGGTAGGGGAGATTGCACGTTTTTGGTATACGCTTGCTTTCATGGATAGTAACGCCCGCCCACGCCTATCTTAACGCTTCAACGCCCTGGGGAACTAGACCAAAAGCTCTCCTTTTCATGGAATTGTCACTAATTCAACGAAATACAGTGACGCCCGTCAACGCCCGTCGTTACGGCATAACCCCATCGCAACGCCTTTGTTGACGTTCACGTCAACAATTATGTTGTCTTACGTTATGGCGTAATTATCTATTGTAACGTAATGACGTACACATCAATTATAACATAATGACGTTCACCGTGAACACGTAGATAGATTATAGACAAACCGTGAGCGTAGTACGTATCTAAGCTTCAAACTGACAACTTCGTCAGTTGCTTAATGTTATTCATATTCGACATTAAGTATTTCAGTCTATTCAACTCGTCAGTTGTCATTCTGTCCATTTTTCAATTCACAACGATAAGTCTCTACCCGTATATATACGATTCGACAGCCTTAACGCCATCTCAACGCCGGATCGCCCTATGTTAACACCCTAACGCCCTATTTGAACACCTTAACGCCCCAGAATAACGCCTTGACGCCATGATGTAGACAGGTGAGAGAACAACAACAACAACGATGACAGGTCAATCGTGTTATTATCCCCTCCAGTACGTCATACCCACACTAGAGAAGCCGCGTTTGGTATGTTTACAATTCAAGGAGACTCTTCTTCAATCACAAGCCGTCCTTTGAGAAAGTTTAATCTTCGGCCATGTTCGATCTCATGCGTTTGTTCTAATTGTCGTCGGTCAGGCCAGGATATTGTTCGGGCAGCATGTCCTGAAACTGTTGTTTGCGCATTCTTATTGCATTTTCCAGGGCCTCGGTTGGTGATAACCCCATATCCTCTTCCAAGTTACGTTTGGTATTCATGATGGACGTGTGCTTGCGGTCGCCTCTCTTTTCAAGGGGCAGCAGGCTATACCGTTTATAGATGACCATGGCTGTTTTCCAGATGCAGGGCTGCATTTCGGTGCACGCCTGTTGTAAGTTATCCTGTCCGTCGTCTTCAATTACCGCAGCATAACTATGAATAGCTCCATGCACAATACCATCCTAGAAGGTAGGTTCTGCCTCACTTTCCTGAGATGTAGACTGACTATCTGATGTCAAGCTATCCGTATCAGTAGACAGACTCGCAGCAATCACGGTTTCGGTATCAGTCGGTGAACTCTCATTAGTCTCTGTATCGGCTTCTTGTGCTTCGGAATCTTCAACGGTATCAGTCGGTGGACACTCTGCAGTCTCTGTATCGGCTCCTTGTGCCTCAGAGTCTTCAATCCCATGTATATTTGTCTTGTGTCGCATCATATCGTAACGTCTGGTGAACGTGCGTTCGCATCACAGCAAGTATAAGTCATGTTGACAGTTGAATGTGGATTGTGCGCATTTTGTAGACATTAACGCCTGTCAACGCTTAGCTTAACGCTTCAACGCCCTGGTGATCTAGCTGAGAAGCTCTGATTTTCATGGAATTGCCACCAATACATCGAAATGCAGTGGCGCCCGTCCACGCCCGTCGTTACGCCTTAACGCCCGTCTCAACGCCCGTCAACACCCGTCGTTACGCTTTAACGCCCGTCTCAACGCCTTAGCGCCCTATCTTTACGCCTTAACGCACGTCTCAACGCCCTGGTGAACTAGCTCAGAAACTCTGATTTTTATGGAATTGCCACCAATACATCGAAATACAGTGACGCACGGAACTGTCATTGCCACAGCGTCAGGGTCAATAGGGCAAAGACCATTGTGAGGCCAACGAGCCGTCGCTGGTTCCGGCGTGAGCGCTCGTGATCTATAGCCCGGGCATCAAGAATGGCTGTCATAGTCCCGTAGTGGTGGGTGATAGGACACCTCTCCATCGAGTCCAATCTGTCGAGGACCGCTTCTGTGAACTCTTTCAGGGTCTGTCGTCGCCCCTCGTTGTCGTCGCCATCTCCAAACATGGACCGAACCACTGCTCTGTAGCCCGTGAGTGAAAGTAACGCCCGTCAACGCTTAGCTTAACGCTTCAACGCCCTGGTGAACAAGCTCAGAAGCCCTGATTTTCATGGAATTGCCATCAATACATCGAAATGCAGTGACACCCGTCAATGTCCGTCGTTACGACTTAACACCAGTCTCAACGCCTTACGCCCTATCCTCTACTATATCTGAGTATAGTCATTTAGATGCAGATCTAGTTGAGGAGGGGTATGTAGATCGATGTAGGTCGTATAGAAAGCATTTTTATGACATCCACTGTCATTGTGGTGTATGAAAAGGTGCGAAATAATTATATTCTTGAAAACAATATAATAATAATCACAACAACAACGACAACATCGACGAAGACACCCACTGCTACCTAAGCCACTGTGGAAAATACCCCGTCAGTGTGATCATTTGCATAGACTTCGCCACCCTGTCTTACCGGGTATAAATGACCCAGATGAATACAGGTTGCAGTGTGGCATCTGGTTCGGCTGAGCCAAGCAGAGCGCTACGACAAGACGGTTGGATTCTACAAGCGACATATCCAAATGGTGGAGGAGAAAGAATATAATTTTAAAGATATTAACCTCACACTCACAGAGCACGGACTTTTCTTAAGCGACGGCAGTAAAATATCGTCTGTGTGGTAATATGCCATCTCTGTTGCAGGAAACCCGATTAACATATACATTGAGTAACAGAGTTGACAAATTCATATATCATCATAAAATTTGTAAAAATATCATACAGCAATTTGAACGCTGCTATTGTTAGAATGGGGTCCATTTGGTGTCTCAGCCACAAGAATGAGTGATGAATAATAGAGATGTATACGATTTTTTCTGAATGATTTTACCTTTCTAAGATATACCTTAAATGTAAACAACTCAAATAGCATTATCTGAAGATCATCTTGACATACCCAAGTCAAAAATTATGGTTTGGTGACGTCATAGCTCTATAAAATATCCCATGGTCCATGTTAGGGAAGTGTGTGACCTATTCAAACTTTTTGATTGACTACTCGACGGATACAAATATTTCCATTTTAAACGCAATTCACCCACCGCTTGCAATATTTGAAGATCAAAGAAAATCCTCCCCGCGCGGCGTTGACAGGGTCATATCTTATTTGCCTATATGAAGTCACGTACCTTTACGGAAGAATTTAACCCATTCAATAGGTCAAGGTAAATGACGGAACGTCAGTGTAGCAGTTAACTTGAAATGTGAAGATGTTTGAAAATAGGTTTAACCGTGTACTTTAAAAATATTGCGAAATTCGGACTTAAAAATTTGTGATTGTTCCGGAGCCATATAAAAGTTACCGATCACCAAGGATAAATTCTTCATAATTGATCATAATTTCATAAGTTGGCTGCTATTGTCTATTGTGACATCACAGTTACGCCATATCCCCTGAATGATTTTCTCCACCATTTCGAATGCCCCTACATGGCAGGCGATGATCTTGGCAACATCATCCCCTGTCATTTATACTGTCAAAAGGATTGGCTCAAATTGACCAGATATTTTTTGTTGACGGACCCGAATAATTTGGGTCAAAATCCGTGTCGTTTCCAGGTGCGTGTATGCGTGTGTGTGGTGGTTGTGGTAGTAGCGGTATGGTGGTGGTGGTGGTCGCCGTGGTGGTGGTGGTGTCTGTACATGTATATAGAGAGATTAACACGTGTCCCTCATCGGTCCATATGTATTGGTCGACTAATCAACATGTCGTGTACGTGTGCGTTCTGTCAGAGAACCTTCTCTCGTCGCGATAGTATGGTCAAACACATTTAATGCAAACACAACCAAGAGACACCACCGAGTCCCGCTATAGGTCCGCCAAGTGGAGTAGGGCATTCCTATACGATGACGGTGAGCGGCCCTACAGGATGTGGAAAGACATCCTGGGTGATGAAGTTCTTAGAGAAAGATGTGGCAACCCCAGCTTCGACACGCGTTGTATGGTGTTATAGCCAATGACAGCCGGGTAGAAAACTTCGCGATTTGTGGATGTGAGATTCGTCCCAGGAATTTCTAACGACATAGACGAACCCTATTACTTCGATTCCGAGCAGACCAACGTGGTAGTGCTGATGACCTGATGAGTGCGACCAAGGACAATTCAAAAATCGCGGACCCATTCACCAAAGGGTCCCATCATCTCAATCTGGCCGTCATCTATTTGACTCAGAATCTCTTTCCTCAAGGGAAGGCGTCCAGAGAAAGAACATAAAGAAATTCAGTTTATTTTTTTTTGATATTTCCAAAGCTTTTGATCGAGTTTGGCATAGAGGGTTGATCCAAAAACTTAAACAGTTTGGAATTTCTGGTAGTATTCTACGGTGGTTGGAGAGCTATTTGTCAAATCGATTTCAGAGAGTAGTGCTAAAGGGTAGAGAATCCAAATCATTTCGTATACACGCTGGAGTTCCCCAGGGATCTGTACTTGGACCCCTTCTTTTCCTGCTCTTTATTAATGACCTTCCACGTGGTATTATCAACAACATAGGTTTATTTGCCGATGATACATGTTTGTACATTATTTCAGACCAACTTAACAATGCTACCCTCAGCATTAACCATGATTTCAACTTAATAAGCAATTGGTCCAACACGTGGCTAGTCCAATTCAATGCTTCCAAAACTATCTCCCTTTTAATTTCAAGGAAAGTCGAACCAACCATTGTTGATATTAATTTTGTTAACAATCCTGTAGTCTCTTCGCTCAACCACAAACATCTTGGGCTGACCTTCAATAGCAGGGCGAGCTGGCATAACCATATTGAAAACCTGATTATTACAACTCAACGTAGGTTGTCACTCATGCGAGGTCTGAAGTACGTACTGGATAGAAAAAGTATTGAAATCATGTACAAAAGTTTTATCAGACTCTGCATGGAATATGCTGACATCATCCGGGACAATATAGACAATATGCATGTAAATAAGTTAGAAAATATTCAAAAAGAATGCCTAAGAATTATTACGGGCCTCACCAGTTCCTCGTCTCGGACTTTATATTCTGAGTCTGGCTTCGAACAGTTACTTGTCAGAAGACGAATGCATCGACTCCTGATGCTATTTAAAATAGTTCATGAGCTTGTCCCTCCAACCCTAATTCGACGACTCCCACCCTCTACAGCAGACAGAAATCCATACAATATTCGTAACACAGGTCAATTCACACCATTCAGATGCCGTACAGAGCTTCTTCGAAATTCATTCTTTCCAGCTACTGTTCGAGATTGGAATAGTTTACCTTCTTTTGTACGCAATATGTCGAGCCTTCCTCAATTCAAACGGCACTTACTCCAAATGCATCAAAAGCCTACTCCACCCCATTGGGACTATGTTGGTCCTAGGAAACAAAACATACGTAATGGTTGTAGCAACTTAAAGCGTCACCTGTTTAATAATCACCTGTGGCTTCCGCGATGAGACAGCCAAACATGTTTTGCTTGATTGCCCCTTATTCACTGTTCCGCGTCAAAAAATGTTTGCAAACTTGTCTATCATCTACAGTAATGTTCATTCAGTCCCATGTCACAATCTTCTTACGGACGACAGCAATAAAACCGAGCAGGAAAATATTAATATACAAATTCACGTTGGCGCTTTTATTGAGGAAACAAAAAGAATGGACTAATCTAGGCCGCGGGCTCCAACTTGTTCAATTCCTATCATCTGGTGGCTAACTCGCACGGACACTGATCATAACTGACGACACCCTGCTAGTATGCCTTTTACTTTTGTACTTCGTTCTATCAAGCTATTGTAATACCGAATTACAGCACTATAACCGGCAAGCTGCTCATCAAGTATATATACCTACCGTATTACAATGTTTTCTGTAAAGAACAATTGTTATATATGTATTTGCAACCGCAAGTGTTTTCTGACAAAGCAATTTATTTTGAGAGACACACTAATGAGCTGCGCTCACTGTGCTCCAATTACTTTGTGTAATAAACGTTGTATAAACCAAGGCGTCCAGAGATATTGCCTTGAACTGCCAATACTCGGTATTGTTCTCTAATCCCATCGACGGTGTACAAATCCGTGTGTTCGGTAGTCGAATTTATCCTCAGAACATCGATCATTTCATGCAGGCGTTTCAAGGGGCGACAAATCGTCCGTACGGCTACCTGTTCGTAGACATAAAAGCTCATACACCCAACGATCGCCGGTTGACGACCCACCTGTTACCCGGCGAGGGGTCACCACAACGTCATAAACACCTACACCATCCACCGAGTCCACACCTGGCAGCACCCGTCCAGCAGCAGCAACTCGCCCCATATAGCGGACCCCCTTCATACCATCAGTCTCGGAATATCACCCAACCGTGAAGGACCAATCCAAATCCGTACAAGGGAATGAACACAAGATGAACTTGAGGCTATGGAAGGATTTGCTCAAAGAAAGTATGGACGCCAAGACGTGCGAGATGTTGAGGGCCACAGAAAACAAGTTTCACCACAAAGGGTATTCGAAAGATGGAGCCGCAATTTTAGTCCATAACACATTGGCACCCAGACTACGACGGGCTTTACGTCAGCAGTATGCCGTCCTCGTGACCCATATGAAATTGTTGGACAAGGGCCCGGTCCATATGGAAATAAAAAAAAAACTGCGCCGATGTTGAAAATCTCAAGCATAAACTGGAAAGCGGCGTTTGCAATAGCAATAGCACAAAAGAAGCACCCGTTTAAACGCATCATTAAGACCAAAAGCGTCCCACTATAAATAGCCCACACGGCACCATCTTCCTCATTTCACCATGAGTATTACAAAGTCCACGTTGCCTGTTGTATACTTTGAACTCGACAACGAGGATATTCTAACCGAAGCGTTACGTCGAGCCAACGTTCAAGTCGATGCTATTATTGATACAGCTCAAGGTGGGATCACCGAGACGGCTCAGCACCAGCGCAGTCATCTTATCACGCTCATAGATGAAATCCAATGGGTGACACGGGTATGTCTTCTGCTGCATAAGAAACAAGATAGTGCCCAAAGAGGACACCAAAAAATCTACCCGTACCCAGAATCTTCTGACCCTGCATGATGCATTTCAAACCTTTGTGGGGACGCAGCTGGAGACTAGAAATTATCTTCCTCAACCTCCAACATGATGATGTCCGTCGATGGATGATCGACAATGCATAAGGCGTTGGGATAGGACGTTAATGTGTTGAGACGGGCGTTCAGACGTAACGATGGGCGTTGACGGGCGTCACCGCATTTCGATGAACTAGTGGCAATTCCATGGAATGTGTAGAAAATCATATCTTCTGAGCTATTTCACCAGGGCGAGGTAGCGTTGAGCTGGGCGTTGACGGGCCTTACTGTCTATAAAAGCAAGGGTGTCCCAAATACGTGGACAGTCGACGTTCAACCGTCAATATGGGTTATACATGCTCTGAGTGCGAACGCCCGTTTACCAGACATTACGATATGATGCGGCTCCAGATGAATATACATGGAATTGAAGAATCTGAGGAGTCCATTGAGGCGAATGCTGATACAGGGACTGCTGAGAGCCCACCGACTGATACCGAAACAGGGACTGCTGAGTATCTACTGATACGGAGAGCTTGATATCAGATAGTCGGCCTACATCTCAAGGAAGTGAGAAAGAACATACCCTTTGGGATCGTATTGTGCATGGAGCTATTAATAGCTATGCTGCGATAATCGGAGACGCCGGACAGGATATCTCACGACAGGCGTACATTCAAATGCGCCGCTGCATCAGAAAAACAGCCATGGCCATCTATGAACAGTATAGAATGCTCCCGCTTGAAATAAAAGGCGACCCCACGCGCAGGTCCATCATGAAGACCAAGCGTTACATGAAAGAGGATATGAGGTTACCACCCAGTGAGGTACTGAAAATGCGATCAGAATGCGCAAACAACAGTTTCAGGGCATGCTACCCCAACGATATCCTGGCCTGCCCGACGATGCTTAGGTTACACCCAACAAAGATTGCACTTTCTGAAATGGCGGCTTCTGATTGGACAAGAGCCTACTTGAATTGTAAACATACCCAAAGCGTCTTCCCAGCATGGGTATGATGCACTGAAGGAGATAATAAACTATATGAACACTTATGAACGTGTTGATCTTTCTTTCACTCAACTGTTTGCATAATGGTGTCAGGGCGTTATGCTAGAGCGTAAAGGTGTTCAGATAAGGCGTTAAGGCGTTAAGATAAGGCGTTAAGACAGGGCGTTAAGGCTTTACTGTAAAACTGTCTACAAAGGTCACAGGGCAAATGTACTGGTTTCTGCTTTCTTTACTACTAAGGGGCAACTAGACTTTAAATACGCTTTTTTCTGTTTCTGATGACGTCCCATTAGTCTTCCCCACACGGTACAATATCGGACCATTAGGAAGAAGGACCACTAATTTCAAAACTCCAACCTTAAATGCTTGTTCTATACTACTCCGCGGATGCGCATGCGCGTCATAGCCCTACTTCCACGACCCACAGTCCAGTCGGATGGTCCCCCACGAGAGCTTCCCATTGATACTTCCCACAACCCAATCGGATCATTATGGGTCCACCTCGACTCCCAAACGTGCATTCCAATGCCCTTTCCCCACCATTTCCTGTTTGCGCATACGCAGAATGTTGAAATCGGACGACACATTAGTCCAGTTAGATGGTTCTCCACGAGAGCTTCACGATGACGCCTCAAACGACCCAATCGGATCAAGAATGATCCACTTCGACCCGACAACGCCCTTTTCAATACCCTTTTTCTACTGCGCATGCACAGAATGCCGTCAGTTTTATCCTACACACATACAGTTGGATGCTCCCCAACGAGTGCTTCCAGATGACACCTCACACGACCCAATCGGTCTACTATGGGTCCACCTAGAGCCCAAAATGTCCACCCCAGCGCTACTTGCCCAGTGCGCATGCGCACGGTAACTTTTCAAAAAAGTTTCAACGCTTGCCCTCGAGACCCCACCCATTGTGTTTTACAGCTCGATATGAAGAAAACAAGGAGTCACAACCCATACCGAAAATGTCCATGAGTGGCTTTCCCAGTGGGAGGAACATTGTCCGCTGCACCAGTATAGACCAATCCTGTTCACCCCAGACCTTTCTGAACTTTTAAAAAAAAAATCACCGCATGGCTTCGAGATCCCTCCCATCGTGTTCTACGGCTCGAGACGAAGAAAACAAGGGTCCACACAATATACCGCAAATGTTCATGAGTGGGTTGGCTTCTAGACCCCTCTCATCGTGTTCTACATCGCGAGACGAAGAAATCCGCAAGAGAGAAAAAAATGACCAACTGTATCCCATAATTGCATTCCCCGTAAAGATTAACATTGTAAGTCACTGGGGTCTTATGTAGTTGGAGATCACTCTTGCTGGACCGTCACGTCACAGGAAATGACGTCACCGGAAGTGATCCGGATGTGACGTAATCTTTGACGCCATCGTAACGTCACACAACCATGGCCACGCCTCAGCCACATTTTTCCTCGGGAATAAGGGTTTTATATACTACTTGGGCAGCCAAGAACCAGAATAAAAATAAATTCTTTGAAATTATCTTTCCATTTCATACTGTTTAACCATCGATATATTTTGGTTCTGACTTCTGATCACTAAAAATGAAATTAAAGTTATTTTAATGGTCGCTTAGTTATAAGTCATTGAACCCAGTTGAAGAAACTGCCCGTCATAAATTGAAGAAAATCGCTTCTTGGTAGCTTCGTTTTTTTTTCCGGCTGTCCTTCTCTAACACCGCTCAAGCCGGCGTGGGGGATAAGAATGTCCGGTGGCTAAGTGTCCGACTCCTGTCGTCAAACCCAGGAAGGACACTTTTCTCCACAAAGGGGACAAGTGTCCGTCTTTATGTGCAATAGAAAATGATATGAAAAGGGACACTCATCACCAGGACATTCTAATCCTCCACACCGGTGCTAAGGGCCGTGCGGTCATGTCATTCAATCTGAACATAGACACTAAAAACGTTACTGGGATACAGAGAATCACAGTTTCCAGATTTGGTTCTGGTGATGTTTTCAGAAATATGCAGTGAGTGCATTTGCCTATAAGGTCATATTGTTTCTTGTCAGCACGCCGGCATTCATCTTTGTTATGTTCTGATTACCATGCAACTGATACTAAGCGTGCCTCAGTTTTGTGTCACGTTTGTTTCGGTTTCAAAGTTATTCGCCCGGGTAATTTTAAACTGTCATAGAATCATTTCCATGACAAAGTTTAACAAAAAAAAAGAAGAGGCTTATTTTGTTTGCAAAAATATTTTTTATGAATTGCAGTTACTGTCTATAAAAAAGCATACACTTTTAATTGTTAACGTTGATGCTGGTCATGTTACGATGGTCCAAGCTGCCTAGACGCATTAATGCAGCATTCAGACCGAGATACTGACTTTCGCGAATAATAATATTTTTGATATTCAATAACTTGGAAAATGCCATAGGATGAACATACCACACTCCTTCAATAGCGATATTAAAAAAAGTGGCTGGGATGCAAATAATAACAGTTATCAGATTTGGTTCTTGTGATGTTTTTAGAAATATGCAGTGGATGAATTTGCCTGTGAAGTCATATGTTGATTTCAACTCTAATAACTATATGAACTGATAATGAGCCTGCCTCAGTTTTGTTTCGCGTTTGCTTCGGTTTCAAATTACAAGCGTCTAGTCCGTCATTCATAATCCAGCCGTCGTCCATTAGAGAATATCCGCGTCCATAATCCATGACAAAATTTTAAAAAAAGAAGACGCTTATTTTGTTTGCAAAAATATTTTTTAGGAATGCCTAGAGAGCAAGAATAACGCATTTGTAGTGAAAAAAAATCATACTTTTAATTGTTGTTTTTATTTTCTTTATTAAATAGGTTTTGAGAAAATATGGAACTCGTGAGTTCGTTTAGTATCTCTTCCCAAGTAAAGCGCATCTTTGGTCATATTGATCTAAAAAATATGCATATGATCTGTGTGACGTCACTTCCGGTTCCGGGCACGTGGTCGGAATGCCCTTTGACCATGCGCGCCATTTTAACCGATTTTGTGTGTATGCGCAAGGTCGGAGGTCACTTCCGGTCACGTGACACGGAAAGTGACGTCACAGAGGTCATATGTAAATTTTTGAGGTCAATATGACCAAAGATGCGTTTCTATACTACTGCTGATACTCCGTGACTATTTAGTTTATCATATTGGGGTCATTTTATACCTATTTGCATTCCTCCCGAACAGAGGATCATGGGCAAATTCAAGATGGCGGCTACCTAGTGTACCAGAACGGTATGTTTTCGTAATTTTTCTTCAAAATTTCTACTTTTTCCGCGAAGAAGAGCGGTCAACAACTATTTTATTTCTCATCAGATTAATATTTACTAATTTATCATCAATATTTTCTGGTACAGCTTGATCCGAGAGTTGTGGTAAGTTCCAGAACTCTAGCTCAAGTGGCAAGAAAAAATATTTAATCCCCCCCCCTCCACACCAAGGCTTGGACAGGTCCCAATAAGCCCAGGTCAGATAGGGTTAAATAGAGTTTGATTTGTTCTGTATTCTGCAGGAATGTTCTCACTATACAGCATAATTCCGAACTGACCACTCTTCCTGGCAACCATTCGGAACTGCTTATCGGATTGTACAAAAGCGAGGGGATCCACGCAATATGGGTGAGGAGGCATAATAGAGGAGGAGGGTGCCTCCGAAAATATTACCGAAGAGCATTTTATAGATCAATATGTCCACATATATTTATTCATGTCGTCGTCAGGAAAGGTAGTGTACAACAGGTTTCATGGGTAAGTTTTACAGAACATTCAAAGATAATCAACCAATCAGACATATTATACGGTGAGTCATGTTATAACTAATGAAATCAACCAACAATGAAATTAACCAAAAACGTACTCATATGAACTAACCGATGAAAAGAATTGAGTACGTGTTCTTTTGATGCTTGATACCACAGTTCGGTGGGGGATTTTCCCGACTTATAGCTAAGTCTTCTTTGAGGAGAGGACTGTTCCAATCGTTGGTTTTGTCAATAATCTTGCTGTTTATCAATACAAATTTTGCTAATTGTTTAGCTGGACTCGGCTGTTTTCTAGAAACAAGAGATCCTCTTCAGTGAACAATCTCTCAATTTCTTTCATTGGTCAGCTCATTCTCCTCCTGTGTATTGTACAAGCTATTCAATGTAACCGTCTTTAAACCCAATTTATGAACATCAGAATTGAATAAAATAAAAACAAATCCAATTAAATTCAACCTTAATTAGAAATAATCGCATTAATTTTTGCACTTATACATGTATTTCTATTATACACGATATGAACAGTCTTGTCAAACGAGACGTACATGTATCTGTTAGTCTCTGTTTCTGCTCTTCACAGAGAATCTCCGTTGGAATACTGATCTTAGTAATTAGCCAAGAAAAATCTTCGTACCACTAGGCTTTTTGGTTCTTGACAAAATGCACGTTCGATGTGACACTGATGAGCCTAGGTGTAGCTTCTCTACAAGATTTGGCTGTAACCATGACAACGAGACCGACGTACGAACGAGCATTATGTGACGACGATATCAGAAGGAAAAATAATGAGACAATTCAAAAGCAACGCTAAATTTGTTAGTAATAAAATAACAATGATAT
>JAVTVY010021889.1:0-93157 GCA_036873755.1 Hanleya hanleyi
GGGAATAGACAAGAATTGGTTGTACGGCATGGAGAAAAAAAAACGTCTCCAGATCATATTTGAATGTGGTGGAATCGGGTTCAGAAATCGACCATTTTTTGCTTCAACAAAAAGCTCATATTGCCATGCATATATGGGTGTTATAGATATGACCACATCACGTGCTGTGGGCTGAAAATCGTTTGCTTTTCTTTGCAATTCAAACGGGGAGTGGACAAGACTTGGTTCTACGGCATGGAGAAAACAGCGTCTCCAGATCATATTTGAATGTGGTGGAATCGGGTTCAGAAATCGACCATTTTTTGCTTCAACAAAAAGTTCATATTGCCATGCATATATGGGTGTTATAGATATGACCACATCACGTGCTGTGGGCTGAAAATTGTTTGCGTTTCTTTGCAATTCAAACGGGGAATAGACAAGAATTGGTTCTACAGCATGGAGAAAAAAAAACGTCTCCAGATCATATTTGAATGTGGTGGAATCGGGTTCAGAAATCTACCATTTTTTGCTTCAACAAAAAGCTCATATTGCCATGCATATATTGGTGTTATAGATATGACCTCATCACGTGCTGTGGGCTGAAAATTGTTTGCTTTCCTTCGCAATTCAAATGGGGAATAGACAAGACTTGGTTCTACGGCATGGAGAAAAAAAGCGTCTCCAGATCATATTTGAATGTGGTGGAATCGGGTTCAGAAATCGACCATTTTTCGCTTCAACAAAAAGCTTAAACTGGGTTTATATCTCCATAAAGTCTCAGATATATATTGAAAACTTTATAAACACCTGATCTTCACTTTTATGAAAGTTATCAATATTTTTATTATTGTTAATATAATGCAAATTGTTATCAGAGCAAACTTGAAGTAAGGCGGGGCAGCTGCCAAATTCCAATAACCGTATATATGTCACCACTTTGTTTTTTCTCTGCGACGCGCAGTCTTCTTTTTCTCCCTATACTCCCCACACTACGATTAAAACCATTTTTCTTTGCGTACTCCACCATGTATCAATATTCAGTAATGTACTCTGCTCACACCATTCAGTGACGTAACTATTTTATCCCTGAATGTCAGAGGACTCCACTCCGATAAGAAGAAACGTGTCGATGTATTTCAGTGGCTAAAAAAGAAGAAATGTGCTATCATCTGTCTCCAGGAAACCCATGGCTCCGCAGGAACAGAGCTTTCATGGGAAGATGATTGGGGTCAAAGATATACCCCCTATTACAGTCACGGCAAAACGAACAGTACAGGTGTCGCTATTTTGTTCCGCGACAGCCTCGATGTGACATTTCATCAATCAAAACAAGACAACAATGGGAGGTATATCGTCCTAGATATAACGATTCAGGATACAAAACTAACGCTTGCTAACATATACGGACCCAATGTCGATGACCCCGATCTTTTTTTAAGTTTTTTCAGTGATATAGAGGAATTGGGAAACGAAACAATAATAACGTGTGGCGATTTTAACTTAGTTCAAAACTTTGCTCTAGACACAAGTAACTATGCACGAATCAACAACCCAAAAGCAAGACTAGCAGTTCTGGAAGCTAAGCTCCAATTTGGTCTTGTTGACATTTGGCGAGAACAAAACCCCCTCTCTCGACGTTTTACTTGGCGTCAGAACAATAGAACGGGCATAAAACAGAGTCGATTGGACTACTTTTTAATTTCCAACGATATCGCCATGTTAGGTGCAAAAGCTGATGTTGGAATATCCTACAGATCTGACCACTCTTGCATCACCATCTCGTATTGCTTTGCACGTCGTGAACGAGGTCGTGGCTATTGGAAATTCAATACTTCGCTTTTGAACGACCCTGCATATATACAGCTTGTGAAAGAGACGTTACAAGATACGCTTTTACAGTGCTATGCCTCAGGAAATATAGAAGATTTACAAACTGTTTGCCTTAATATTGATGATCAAAGTTATTTAGAATTCATCAAAACACGAATAAGAAGTGTAACAATCCCATATGCAGTTGCACGGAAAAAAGAAAAACTTATGCACGAGAATAATATCGAAAAGAAAATATTAAAACTAGAGCAAGACATATGCATATCATCTATGGTGGACCAAAGTAAAATTAAAGAGGAACTTGAAAACCTGAAAAGTGAACTTGAAGAGGCGAGAAGTTGGAAGGTGGAAGGCTATATTATGAGGTCAAAAGCAAATTGGGTTGAAAACGGGGAAAAGAACTCTGCATATTTCTGCACATTAGAAAAGAAAAATTACATAGCGAAAAATATAACAGAAGTTGTAACTGAAACCGGAGTAGTTGTCGATGACTCCAAAGAAATTCTAAATGAACTAAAAAAATTCTATAGTAAACTATACTCTGAGAAAATGATTCTATCCGATTCAAATGACGATATTTTTCTGAATCATTCTGTGCATCTCCAAAATGAGAAAAAGATCTCCTGCGAAGGACAACTTTCTCTAGATGAAGTTACTAAGGCTTTACAATATATGAAAAATGGAAAATCTCCGGGGTCTGACGGTTTACCAGTAGAATTCTACCGATGCTTTTGGGATGACATCGGAGTATTCATTTTACGGTCAGCCAGACATGCCTTCAGAACAGGAACACTTTCGCCTTTTCAACAGCAAAGTTATATATCATGTCTGCCCAAAGAAGGAAAAAATAGAAAACTCATAAAAAACTGGCGCCCAATCTCTTTACTAAACGTGGACTACAAAATTATTTCAACTTGTATAGCAAACAGAATCAGGGAAGTTTTACCGTTAATAATTGACGAATCACAGAAAGGTTTTATGAAGGGACGCTTTATTGGAGAAATAACTAGACTTTTATTTGATATCATAAATTATACAGAAGAAAACAATATTCCAGGACTTCTGTTCCTGATAGATTTCGAAAAAGCTTTTGATTCGGTCTCCTGGGATTATATTGAAAACACATTGAAATCATTTAATTTTGGAGCGGACATCATTCGTTGGATAAAAGTCTTCCAGAATGGCTCGAAAAGCTGTGTTATGAATAACGGATACCTTTCGGAGTTTTTTAACCTAAATCGGGGTTGTCGACAGGGGGACCCGATATCCCCATACCTATTTATCCTAGTCGCAGAGACTCTCGCCATCGCCGTAAAACAAGATAAAACTATCCAGGGGATTAAAATAGAAAATTCCGAGATCAAAATACAACAATATGCCGATGACACGACTCTGATTTTGGATGGATCTCGTGAATCTCTCGCGAGAGCTATGGGTATCCTGGATGAGTTTTCTTCCGCGTCTGGCCTGTGTTTAAATGTTGAGAAGTCTATGGCTATATGGATTGGTAAAGAAAGAGGAAGCTCCGTAAAACTGTGTCCTCATTACAGGATAACTTGGGACCCGGGAGGTTATAAACTACTCGGAATCTGGTTTTACCCCACTATGAAAGAAACGGTTAACAAAAACTATAGTGACAAAATGGTATCTATAAAAAAAATTATAGGAAGTTGGGGTAAGAGGAATTTAACTCCGATTGGGAAAATTACCGTTATTAAAACGTTTATTCTCCCACTTCTTGTGCATCTTTTTCAAGTACTACCTGATCCTGATGCTTCCTTCATAACTGAGCTTGAAAAAATCCTTTTTAACTTTATCTGAAATGGTAAGCATGACAAAATCAAACGTAAAACTGTGATCACACCAAAAGACGAGGGGGGATTAAATATGATTCATTTTAAGAGTTTCGCTTCGTATATGAAAATAAAATGGATAAAGAGAGTAGCACAAAGTAAAGATGTTCTTGGCATATTAGTTAATAGGACCCTTCAACCTGTCGGACACAATATTTGGAACCTTGACTCATCAAGTGTACGTGCCATGCAGAAAGAAATGAAAAATCTGTTTTGGCGTGATGTACTAAGGGCATGGGCGCAGTGTCTAGATGGAGATAGCTCGAGTAATATGGCAACAAATAACCTTTTGTTTGATTTTGCCCCTAATTCAGAATGGTGGCATCTTGCCAACTGGTCTGAGCGGGGTGCCTCTACACTAAGCGACCTATTGAGCCAAGATGGAATGCGCTTCTTACAGTTCAAGGAGCTCCAGGATAAGTATGGAATTAAGTCTTCCCAGTTTATCCTCCACTGTGCCTTAATACACAATATTCCAACTGAAAAACGTAGGTATGTTAAAAATGGATATTTTGTCAAAAATACCATATTTGCTGAAGTGGAAATATATAGGAGACTTATGAGGCAAAAGTGTTCGAAATTCTTATACAAAATATTATTGAACAACGTTGGAATAAAACCTTTGAATAATCACCAAAAGTGGGAGACAGAACTAGCATTCAATAATGATATTGTTTGGTCTTCCGTATATAATAGTATCTACAGTGCAACGAAAGAAACAAATTTACAGTATTTTCAGTACCAAATTATTCATAGAATACTTGTTACAAACCATCTGTTAAATTTGTGGGGTAAGACCGATTCCGAGATGTGCTCCTTCTGTAACCAGGAGAGAGAAACCCTCGTACATTTATTTTATTACTGTATATACTCAAAACAAATATGGATAGATCTGCACACCTGGGCAAAGAATTTGGCAATTTCTATTACTGAACCATCGGTTTCTCAGGTTATTCTAAGTAATACCGTATCTGTTCTTGTCAATCATTTGTTTCTGTTGGTAAAGCGGTATATATATATTTGTAGATCTTGCAATATCAAACCAGTCTTCCAGGGAGCACGACAATTGATTCTTAAGACCAGGGACATAGAAAAATATATAGCCATACGTAATATGTGTCAGACAAGTTTTGAAGCGAAGTGGGGTCCTCTGACAACAGCTAAGTAAGGTGACACTATACCACAACCCAATCTGATCACTAGGTCTTTAATATCGACTGGTTAGTTGGAGACGAGTTTTCAATTATATGGGAAATACCCCCACCCCAACCCCTACCCCAGCCTTGTCCCACCCCACCCTGTCCTTTCTCCCTCTCTCCGTGGTCAATACCTCTCTCTATCCTATCCTCATACCTACCAGCCTACACTGATTCTTTCCTCCTCCCCTGTTGCGGGGAAATAGTCAGTTGAATATCCTCTGGTTATCAGCCACGATATCATGGGACATTGCTCATATAATGGACAAGCGACTGATTTTGTGTTACCCGAATGATCCTTTCTGTGTTATTTCTGTTATTCTACCTTGAACTTGTGTTGTCCTTTATAGAGACCGGCCACGTCTTGGAAACAAAAAACATTATTCACAAAGAAACAAAAATCATGGATATCAGTTTGACTGACGATCCTTTTTTTTACTTATGATTACTACTCTTATTATTATTGATATCACCATTATATTATGAGTAAATACCGCGATTATTGAGTTATTGTAAAGTACAACTTAATTATTTCATCCATCATCCCCAAACCCCAGACCACGTGGGAATTGTAGGGGTTTTGTAAAGGCGTGGTCATTAACAGGCAATAAATGCCCAGTGGCATGTCCAGGGCTTAACTGGAAAAAAAAGCTTATATTGCCATGCATATATGGGTGTTATAGAGATGACCACATCACGTGCTGTGGACTGAAAATTGTTTGCTTTTTCTTTGCAATTCAAACGGGGAATAGACAAGACTTGGTTCTACGGCACGGACAAAAAAAGCGTCTCCAGATCATATTTGAATGTGGTGGAATCGGGTTCAGAAATCGACCATTTTTTGATTCAACAAAAAGCTCATATTGCCATGCATATATGGGTGTTATAGATATGACCACATCACGTGCTGTGGACTGAAAATTGTTTGCTTTTTCTTTGCAATCCAAACGGGGAATAGACAAGACTTGGTTCTACGGCATGGAGAAAAAAAACGTCTCCAGATCATATTCGGATGTGGTGGAATCGGGTTCAGAAATCGACCATTTTTTGCTTCAACAAAAAGCTTATATTGCCATGCATATATGGGTGTTATAGATATGACCACATCACGTGCTGTGGGCTGAAAATTGTTTGCTTTTCTTTGCAATTCAAACGGGGAGTGGACAAGACTTGGTTCTACGGCATGGAGAAAACAGCGTCTCCAGATCATATTTGAATGTGGTGGAATCGGGTTCAGAAATCGACCATTTTTTGCTTCAACAAAAAGTTCATATTGCCATGCATATATGGGTGTTATAGATATGACCACATCACGTGCTGTGGGCTGAAAATTGTTTGCGTTTCTTTGCAATTCAAACGGGGAATAGACAAGAATTGGTTCTACAGCATGGAGAAAAAAAAACGTCTCCAGATTATATTTGAATGTGGTGGAATCGGGTTCAGAAATCTACCATTTTTTGCTTCAACAAAAAGCTCATATTGCCATGCATATATGCGTGTTATAGATATGACCACATCACGTGCTGTGGGCTGAAAATTGTTTGCTTTTCTTCGCAATTCAAACGGGGAATAGACAAGACTTGGTTCTACGGCATGGAGAAAAAAAGCGTCTCCAGATCATATTTGGATGTGGTGGAATCGGGTTCAGAAATCGACCATTTTTTGCTTCAAAAAAAAGCTTATATTGCCATGCATATATGGGTGTTATAGATATGACCACATCACGTGCTGTGGGCTGAAAATTGTTTGCTTTTCTTTGCAATCCAAACGGGGAGTAGACAGGACCTGTTTCTACGGCATGGAGAAAAAAGCGTCTCCAGATCATATTTGAATGTGGTGGAATCGGGTTCAGAAATCGACCATTTTTTGCTTCAACAAAAAGCTCATATTGCCATGCATATATGAGTGTTATAGATATGACCACATCACGTGCTGTGGGCTGAAAATTGTTTGCTTTTCTTTGCAATTCAAACGGGGAATAGACAAGACCTGGTTCCACGGCATGGAGAAAAAAAAGCGTCTCCAGATCATATTTGAACGTGGTGGAATCGGGTTCAGAAATCGACCATTTTTTGCTTCAACAAAAAGCTCATATTGCCATGCATATATGGGTGTTATAGATATGACCACATCACGTGCTGTGGACTGAAAATTGTTTGCTTTTTCTTTGCAATCCAAACGGGGAATAGACAAGACTTGGTTCTACGGCATGGAGAAAAAAAGCGTCTCCAGATCATATTTGGATGTGGTGGAATCGGGTTCAGAAATCGACCATTTTTTGCTTCAACAAAAAGCTCATATTGTCATGCATATATGGGTGTTATAGATATGACCACATCACGTGCTGTGGGCTGAAAATTGTTTGCTTTTCTTTGCAATTCAAACGGGGAATAGACAAGACTTGGTTCCACGGCATGGAGAAAAAAACGTCTCCAGATCATATTTGAATGTGGTGGAATCGGGTTCAGAAATCGACCATTTTTTGCGTCAACAAAAAGCTCATATTGCCATGCATATATTGGTGTTATAGATATGACCACATCACGTGCTGTGGGCTGAAAATTGTTTGCTTTTCTTCGCAATTCAAACGGGGAATGGACAAGACTTGGTTCTACGGCATGGAGAAAAAAAGCGTCTCCAGATCATATTTGAATGTGGTGGAATCGGGTTCAGAAATCGACCATTTTTTGCTTCAACAAAAAGCTCATATTGCCATGCATATATGCGTGTTATAGATATGACCACATCACGTGCTGTGGGCTGAAAATTGTTTGCTTTTCTTTGCAATTCAAACGGGGAATAGACAAGACTTGGTTCTACGGCATGGAGAAAAAAGCGTCTCCAGATCATATTTGAATGTGGTGGAATCGGGTTCAGAAATCGACCATTTTTTGCTTCAACAATAATCTCATATTGCCATGCATACATGGGTGTTATAGATATGACCACATCACGTGCTGTGGGCTGAAAATTGTTTGCTTTTCTTTGCAATCCAAACGGGGAATAGACAAGACCTGTTTCTACGGCATGGAGAAAAAAGCGTCTCCAGATCATATTTGAATATGGTGGCATCGGGTTCAGAAATCGATCATTTTTTTGCTTCAACGAAAAGCTTATATTGCCATGCATATATGGGTGTTATAGATATGACCACATCACGTGCTGTGGGCTGAAAATTGTTTGCTTTTCTTTGCAATCCAAACGGGGAATAGACAAGACCTGTTTCTACGGCATGGAGAAAAAAGCGTCTCCAGATCATAATTGAATATGGTGGCATCGGGTTCAGAAATCGACCATTTTTTGCTTCAACGAAAACCTTATATTGCCATGCATATATGGGTGTTATAGATATGACCACATCACGTGCTGTGGGCTGAAAATTGTTTGCTTTTCTTCGCAATTCAAACGGGGAATAGACAAGACTTGGTTCTACGGCATGGAGAAAAAAAACGTCTCCAGATCATATTTGAATGTGGTGGAATCGGGTTCAGAAATCGACCATTTTTTGCTTCAACAAAAGCTCATATTGCCATATATGGGGTGTCATAGAGGTGACCACATCACGTGCTGTGGGCTGAAAATTGTTTGCTTTTCTTTGCAATTCAAACGGGGAATAGACAAGACTTGGTTCCACGGCATGGAGAAAAAAACCGTCTCCAGATCATATTTGAATGTGGTGGAATCGGGTTCAGAAATCTACCATTTTTTGCTTCAACAAAAAGCTCATATTGCCATGCATATATTGGTGTTATAGATATGACCTCATCACGTGCTGTGGGCTGAAAATTGTTTGCTTTCCTTCGCAATTCAAACGGGGAATAGACAAGACTTGGTTCTACGGCATGGAGAAAAAAAGCGTCTCCAGATCATATTTGAATGTGGTGGAATCGGGTTCAGAAATCGACCATTTTTCGCTTCAACAAAAAGCTTATATTGCCATGCATATATGGGTGTTATAGATATGACCACATCACGTGCTGTGGGCTGAAAATTGTTTGCTTTTCTTTGCAATTCAAACGGGGAATAGACAAGACTTGGTTCTACGGCACGGACAAAAAAAGCGTCTCCAGATCATATTTGAATTTGGTGGAATCGGGTTCAGAAATCGACCATTTTTTGCTTCAACAAAAAGCTCATATTGCCATGCATATATGGGTGTTATAGATATGACGACATCACGTGCTGTGGACTGAAAATTGTTTGCTTTTTCTTTGCAATCCAAACGGGGAATAGACAAGACTTGGTTCTACGGCATGGAGAAAAAAAACGTCTCCAGATCATATTCGGATGTGGTGGAATCGGGTTCAGAAATCGACCATTTTTTGCTTCAACAAAAAGCTTATATTGCCATGCATATATGGGTGTTATAGATATGACCACATCACGTGCTGTGGGCTGAAAATTGTTTGCTTTTCTTTGCAATTCAAACGGGGAGTGGACAAGACTTGGTTCTACGGCATGGAGAAAACAGCGTCTCCAGATCATATTTGAATGTGGTGGAATCGGGTTCAGAAATCGACCATTTTTTGCTTCAACAAAAAGTTCATATTGCCATGCATATATGGGTGTTATAGATATGACCACATCACGTGCTGTGGGCTGAAAATTGTTTGCGTTTCTTTGCAATTCAAACGGGGAATAGACAAGAATTGGTTCTACAGCATGGAGAAAAAAAAACGTCTCCAGATCATATTTGAATGTGGTGGAATCGGGTTCAGAAATCTACCATTTTTTGCTTCAACAAAAAGCTCATATTGCCATGCATATATTGGTGTTATAGATATGACCTCATCACGTGCTGTGGGCTGAAAATTGTTTGCTTTCCTTCGCAATTCAAATGGGGAATAGACTAGACTCTAAGTACATATTTACAACATCTGTGTGTCTTGCGTGGGTGTCTGTCTTCACCGTTATCGTATATTTGAGTATAATATTAGTTTGGAGAATATCGATATATGGTTGACCGTATAACTGGGTTTATATCTCCATAAAGTCTCAGATATATATTGAAAACTTTATAAACACCTGATCTTCACTTTTATGAAAGTTATCAATATTTTTATTATTGTTAATATAATGCAAATTGTTATCAGAGCAAACTTGAAGTAAGGCGGGGCAGCTGCCAAATTCCAATAACCGTATATATGTCACCACTTTGTTTTTATCTCTGCGACGCGCAGTCTTTTTTTTCTCCCTATATTCCCCACACTACGATTAAAACCATTTTTCTTTGCGTACTCCACCATGTATCAATATTCAGTAATGTACTCTGCTCACACCATTCAGTGACGTAACTATTTTATCCCTGAATGTCAGAGGACTCCACTCCGATAAGAAGAAACGTGTCGATGTATTTCAGTGGCTAAAAAAGAAGAAATGTGCTATCATCTGTCTCCAGGAAACCCATGGCTCCGCAGGAACAGAGCTTTCATGGGAAGATGATTGGGGTCAAAGATATACCCCCTATTACAGTCACGGCAAAACGAACAGTACAGGTGTCGCTATTTTGTTCCGCGACAGCCTCGATGTGACATTTCATCAATCAAAACAAGACAACAATGGGAGGTATATCGTCCTAGATATAACGATTCAGGATACAAAACTAACGCTTGCTAACATATACGGACCCAATGTCGATGACCCCGATCTTTTTTTAAGTTTTTTCAGTGATATAGAGGAAATGGGAAACGAAACAATAATAACGTGTGGCGATTTTAACTTAGTTCAAAACACAAGTAACTATGCACGAATCAACAACCCAAAAGCAAGACTAGCAGTTCTGGAAGCTAAGCTCCAATTTGGTCTTGTTGTCATTTGGCGAGAACAAAACCCCCTCTCTCGACGTTTTACTTGGCGTCAGAACAATAGAACGGGCATAAAACAGAGTCGATTGGACTACTTTTTAATTTCCAACGATATCGCCATGTTAGGTGCAAAAGCTGATGTTGGAATATCCTACAGATCTGACCACTCTTGCATCACCATCTCTTATTGCTTTGCACGTCGTGAACGAGGTCGTGGCTATTGGAAATTCAATACTTCGCTTTTGAACGACCCTGCATATATACAGCTTGTGAAAGAGACGTTACAAGATACGCTTTTACAGTGCTATGCCTCAGGAAATATAGAAGATTTACAAACTGTTTGCCTTAATATTGATGATCAAAGTTATTTAGAATTCATCAAAACACGAATAAGAAGTGTAACAATCCCATATGCAGTTGCACGGAAAAAAGAAAAACTTATGCACGAGAATAATATCGAAAAGAAAATATTAAAACTAGAGCAAGACATATGCATATCATCTATGGTGGACCAAAGTAAAATTAAAGAGGAACTTGAAAACCTGAAAAGTGAACTTGAAGAGGCGAGAAGTTGGAAGGTGGAAGGCTATATTATGAGGTCAAAAGCAAATTGGGTTGAAAACGGGGAAAAGAACTCTGCATATTTCTGCACATTAGAAAAGAAAAATTACATAGCGAAAAATATAACAGAAGTTGTAACTGAAACCGGAGTAGTTGTCGATGACTCCAAAGAAATTCTAAATGAACTAAAAAAATTCTATAGTAAACTATACTCTGAGAAAATGATTCTATCCGATTCAAATGACGATATTTTTCTGAATCATTCTGTGCATCTCCAAAATGAGAAAAAGATCTCCTGCGAAGGACAACTTTCTCTAGATGAAGTTACTAAGGCTTTACAATATATGAAAAATGGAAAATCTCCGGGGTCTGACGGTTTACCAGTAGAATTCTACCGATGCTTTTGGGATGACATCGGAGTATTCATTTTACGGTCAGCCAGACATGCCTTCAGAACAGGAACACTTTCGCCTTTTCAACAGCAAAGTTATATATCATGTCTGCCCAAAGAAGGAAAAAATAGAAAACTCATAAAAAACAGGCGCCCAATCTCTTTACTAAACGTGGACTACAAAATTATTTCAACTTGTATAGCAAACAGAATCAGGGAAGTTTTACCGTTAATAATTGACGAATCACAGAAAGGTTTTATGAAGGGACGCTTTATTGGAGAAATAACTAGACTTTTATTTGATATCATAAATTATACAGAAGAAAACAATATTCCAGGACTTCTGTTCCTGATAGATTTCGAAAAAGCTTTTGATTCGGTCTCCTGGGATTATATTGAAAACACATTGAAATCATTTAATTTTGGAGCGGACATCATTCGTTGGATAAAAGTCTTCCAGAATGGCTCGAAAAGCTGTGTTATGAATAACGGATACCTTTCGGAGTTTTTTAACCTAAATCGGGGTTGTCGACAGGGGGACCCGATATCCCCATACCTATTTATCCTAGTCGCAGAGACTCTCGCCATCGCCGTAAAACAAGATAAAACTATCCAGGGAATTAAAATAGAAAATTCCGAGATCAAAATACAACAATATGCCGATGACACGACTCTGATTTTGGATGGATCTCGTGAATCTCTCGCGAGAGCTATGGGTATCCTGGATGAGTTTTCTTCCGCGTCTGGCCTGTGTTTAAATGTTGAGAAGTCTATGGCTATATGGATTGGTAAAGAAAAAGGAAGCTCCGTAAAACTGTGTCCTCATTACAGGATAACTTGGGACCCGGGAGGTTATAAACTACTCGGAATCTGGTTTTACCCCACTATGAAAGAAACGGTTAACAAAAACTATAGTGACAAAATGGTATCTATAAAAAAAATTATAGGAAGTTGGGGTAGGAGGAATTTAACTCCGATTGGGAAAATTACCGTTATTAAAACGTTTATTCTCCCACTTCTTGTGCATCTTTTTCAAGTACTACCTGATCCTGATGCTTCCTTCATAACTGAGCTTGAAAAAATCCTTTTTAACTTTATCTGAAATGGTAAGCATGACAAAATCAAACGTAAAACTGTGATCACACCAAAAGACGAGGGGGGATTAAATATGATTCATTTTAAGAGTTTCGCTTCGTATATGAAAATAAAATGGATAAAGAGAGTAGCACAAAGTAAAGATGTTCTTGGCATATTAGTTAATAGGACCCTTCAACCTGTCGGACACAATATTTGGAACCTTGACTCATCAAGTGTACGTGCCATGCAGAAAGAAATGAAAAATCTGTTTTGGCGTGATGTACTAAGGGCATGGGCGCAGTGTCTAGATGGAGATAGCTCGAGTAATATGGCAACAAATAACCTTTTGTTTGATTTTGCCCCTAATTCAGAATGGTGGCATCTTGCCAACTGGTCTGAGCGGGGTGCCTCTACACTAAGCGACCTATTGAGCCAAGATGGAATGCGCTTCTTACAGTTCAAGGAGCTCCAGGATAAGTATGGAATTAAGTCTTCCCAGTTTATCCTCCACTGTGCCTTAATACACAATATTCCAACTGAAAAACGTAGGTATGTTAAAAATGGATATTTTGTCAAAAATACCATATTTGCTGAAGTGGAAATATATAGGAGACTTATGAGGCAAAAGTGTTCGAAATTCTTATACAAAATATTATTGAACAACGTTGGAATAAAACCTTTGAATAATCACCAAAAGTGGGAGACAGAACTAGCATTCAATAATGATATTGTTTGGTCTTCCGTATATAATAGTATCTACAGTGCAACGAAAGAAACAAATTTACAGTATTTTCAGTACCAAATTATTCATAGAATACTTGTTACAAACCATCTGTTAAATTTGTGGGGTAAGACCGATTCCGAGATGTGTTCCTTCTGTAACCAGGAGAGAGAAACCCTCGTACATTTATTTTATTACTGTATATACTCAAAACAAATATGGATAGATCTGCACACCTGGGCAAAGAATTTGGCAATTTCTATTACTGAACCATCGGTTTCTCAGGTTATTCTAAGTAATACCGTATCTGTTCTTGTCAATCATTTGTTTCTGTTGGTAAAGCGGTATATATATATTTGTAGATCTTGCAATATCAAACCAGTCTTCCAGGGAGCACGACAATTGATTCTTAAGACCAGGGACATAGAAAAATATATAGCCATACGTAATATGTGTCAGACAAGTTTTGAAGCGAAGTGGGGTCCTCTGACAACAGCTAAGTAAGGTGACACTATACCACAACCCAATCTGATCACTAGGTCTTTAATATCGACTGGTTAGTTGGAGACGAGTTTTCAATTATATGGGAAATACTCCCACCCCAACCCCTACCCCAGCCTTGTCCCACCCCACCCTGTCCTTTCTCCCTCTCTCCGTGGTCAATACCTCTCTCTATCCTATCCTCATACCTACCAGCCTACACTGATTCTTTCCTCCTCCCCTGTTGCGGGGAAATAGTCAGTTGAATATCCTCTGGTTATCAGCCACGATATCATGGGACATTGCTCATATAATGGACAAGCGACTGATTTTGTGTTACCCGAATGATCCTTTCTGTGTTATTTCTGTTATTCTACCTTGAACTTGTGTTGTCCTTTATAGAGACCGGCCACGTCTTGGAAACAAAAAACATTATTCACAAAGAAACAAAAATCATGGATATCAGTTTGACTGACGATCCTTTTTTTTACTTATGATTACTACTCTTATTATTATTGATATCACCATTATATTATGCCATGACGGATAGCTTGTACACCGCAAAGAATATCAGCCACTTCAATCGGAAATGTTCGTGAGCTTATGACCTCTCCGAACGAATAAAGCCCATATTTGAACGAATTAAGCCCCAGGCAATGCCTCCATCTGGATGCTTTGAAGTCAAATGTGTATAAGCTATCCGAGATTTTTAAATTTAATATACGCCCTCATGTTGTTTCCTCTCGGACTTCAAAGAGTTTGCCCTTCAGCTGTTTGCTCTTCAGCTTATACCGAGATCCCACGAAGGTAGCGTATTGCATCAAAACACCGTCCGTTCATTGGTTGATATTTTAAACGGAAAGTTCTAGTAATAACTGTACAGTCCTAACCTGCCCACAGGGCTTGTTACGGAGATAGGAATATACAGAACTGCATTATGGAGGATAATGGACTCATAAGTTGTCGCTGTGTTCGGCTCCCCGTCAAATAATAAACGTCTGGGTTGGTGACGTGATCAAAGTTTAATGAACCTTTCGATTGAAATGATATATATTTAATATTTAAATTATTTCTACTTCCGAACATCCTCATTTTCTTGATGGGGAATATCAAAATTAATGTTGTGAGAAACAACAAAACAGGCAAAACAATTAGAGTTTACACATGTGAAGATTTCTTGTTTTATTACTCGGAAATACGCTAGAACGCGTCTCCGGCCATCTAAGACTCCTGGAGCTTCCGGGGACTGGGCGGCCCCTGGACCCTCGCCTATTTGTGCTGTAACAGTGGCCCCTCCAATCACCAATTGCTTCCGCCATGCCTGTTTAGCGATATCTTTTGACACAATTTATAATGTACACCACTATACGTACCTGAAGAGTGGATCTTCATCGTGCTTCAAACAAATGTCATAAGTTTTCAGTTCATTTCATACAAATAAATTCTGCCTGTTCTGCCATTCTTGTGAAGAAGTATAGTAACCGCTATGGTAACATTCCACTGTGTATACAATGACTTCAACATGAGGAAGGGATTGATCTGAAAAACGTCTCTATAACTTTCACTGCACGAGAAGTAATAAAATGGGTTCCTCTGTCTAGTCGTGTTGAAGATAATTTCTACTTTGAGATTTGTTTCAGGTTCAACGGCAATTGTTAACTATGCGTTTTTTAATCAGACGCGATCACTGCTTTTTTTTATATTTCGACGTGGCATTGTACCCGGTGTTTGTACAGCCCCAAAGAACCAAATTGGGACTTGAACTTATATCCGACAAGAATTATCACCAACATCCGAGCAGGTATAGTATACATCTACAATTACAGGCTCTGGTCCGTAATTCATTATTCAGCCGTCGTTCATTAAAGAACCTCCGCGTCCATAACCCAAAGACCTATTTCATATAACAACATTAGCACAAAAAATAGTATATATAAACATAGCATTGTTTCCTGCGAGAGAAAAGCTATCAACCGTTTTCATTGATGCCGACAAAACATGATGTTCTAAAAATATCACATCCGTATCACTGATCAGCATTCTTAATCCAAACGATTTTTTTAAAGTCGTTATCTAGAGAATGAGGTATCTCAGTCACGCTTTGATTGTAACTGTTCATATGTACACCATGGGGATCTTGAAGTAAGTGAGCGGAGGCGCTTGGTGGTATAGCCCTGTTTTATAAATTTCTGCAATAATAATACCGTTAAAAACAATTTTTTATCATTGCTATGTCTACCATTGTATGCCTAAAGAAATATGTACATATTTACCTCTTATGTCGCTCTGTGAAGTAACCAGAGTGAAAAATAAAAATTTCAAAGGTACACATAATTCAAATGACCAAACAATAGCAACAAGGAAACCAAGAAGTGAATTACTATTTTTTCGTATTAATGAGTATCGTAAAAGCGCAGTATTATTAAAGAAAACTGTATCATTACAAAAACAGCCTCGAAATATAATTCCTACCTTATACTGTGTAAATGTCAAGAGTAGTCGGAATACATCTGCTCATGTGAATCTTCTTTTTAAACATTTAAACACTGACGACCACAATTATCGTTTTATTACCAGCCTTATATACACATAGCTTTTTTAATGTCGAGCACTTAACGAAATCAGCTAATTGGTCTAAAATTACCTATAATCCAGGATAATTAACGTTCTTGATTTATTCATCCACACTATTTTGTTGGACAGCATAGACGACAGGTGTCTTTTTACTTAACCACATATTTTCCCTTTTGAGAGTTTTTTGTTTTAAGTGATATAGTGATCTTTTTTCTTACATTTCACATGATAAACCAATGATATATTTTTCGTATTTGTTTTTAAAAATATATAAATTCTGAATATTTTCATTCATAGTCCAGGTAGTTTAGACAAAAACATGAAATTCCATTACTATGTCACGTCTATGTCTTTAGTGCCTGTTTATCACTCTGCGATTCTTATTGTCACTTTATCGTATAAAAAAGGTCTTTCGATTATTGTCGCTAACGTTATTTTGTGGACAACGGCTGGATATTGAATATCAGATCTGACAGATCACAAACATATGGAGCAATATCCGAAATATTGCTGCTTGCGACTTTAAATTTAATTTTCTCTCGCTCCCTATAGCTGATTCATTCTTATCAGTGAATAGTGATTTCATGGGTGAAGGACTTAACGTGTCGAAGTCCGGGTATTAAAAAACATTATCACTCCATGCATCGTGATATGCTTTGTCGCAAATAATCGACGTAATCTAACCAGATAGGCTAAAAGTTGCAGTTCATTTATTTCATGCCAAATGAATATTCTCGGAAGCTGTGACAGATTAACATTATTGACACACCATATGAACAAACAAACTATTAAACGGTTGCCTTTGAATAAAAACGACATGAAGAATAAACCCTGCCTTGCAAAATAATATAGAAGTTGGTGCAAAATAAAGGAGAGGCCATGTGACCTAACCGCAAATTTCCTATGAACATTCACAATCAGAGCGTGACTGAGATACATCATTCTTTGGATAATGACTTTAAAAGAAAATCATTTGGATGAGGAATACTGATCAGTGATACGGATTTGATATTTTTAGAACATCATGTCTTGCCCGCATCATTGAAAATTGCTAACCGTTTCACTATCCTAAGTTATTGTATAGCATGATTATTATTTTTTTTTTTTTAATTTGTCGCTAATGCTGTTATATCAATTAGATCTTTGGCCTATGGACGTAGAAATTCTTTAATGGATGGCGACTGAATATTGAATGACGGTATAGACGCCTGTAGAGAGAGTTCAGAAAATACCTCTTTGATGATAAATAACAAATTGAAATGGCTCGGCAAAGAAAATTTGGCTGCAAATGTAGCCACTTTCCACACAGGCGATCACGAACTGGAAGATAAGAAAAAAAAAAGGATTTTGTCTTGGCTATAAGTTCTCACCTCACATTTGCCGGTCGAGGGCTGATTACATGAACTCGCAGGCTTGTCTTAAAATTAGAAGATGATTATGATGATATTATATTCTAACACTATCCTTCCCGTGTCAATATTTTATAGTTGTTGTAAAAGCGCACCACAGCCAACGAGGTTAGCTTTGGCTGACGGTTCATTACCGGCGTGGTTTCGGTGAAGCAGCTCCGCAAATCACCACAGTGACTTGTTCAACAGTGGGTGTCTTCGTCGATGTTGTTATTGTTGTTGCTGTTAGTTTTTAAATAATAAAATTATTTCCCACCTTTTCATCACGATGACAGTGGATAGCATAAAAATTCATTATATGTATAATTTAGTAACATACGCCAATCTACATACCCCTCTCCTGCTATAAATCTCTATCAATAAAGACGGCAGGGGAGAGGAATGTAGATCGGTGTATGTTGATAATTTATTCATACAGTGTAATTGTATACTATCCACTATCATCGTGATGTATGAAAAGCTGATGTTGCACTGCATGTTGTCTAACCGATTGACATCGTGTGTACATACCGAGATAAGTTCCTATTTTCAAGGTGTAACGGCGGAAGTAATTCCAATTTTCCTTTCATACGACTTTTTCGATATTTGTAAACTTGGATACTTTCACCATACAGAGAATGTATGCATACACGGTAAATGAATCTACAGTAACTGTATACATGTTGAGAGTAAAACCCTGACGGGCTTGTTTTATCTCACATTTAATAAATAATATGTCAAGTTTTAGCAGCAAGAGTAGAATAATATTTAGATAAATTGGTGAATAAATATAAAAATAAACTACACTATATCGTTATTGTATGTATGTGTGGTGGACACAATATTTTATTTCGTCTCAGTGAGTGTAGCAAAAAGTTCTCTCGTTGGTGTATATAGAATCGTATTTCGGAGTTTTACAGAGAGACGGATTTGCATACTGATGCAAGGGTTACAATGTCCATGTTAACGTTTACTTCCACTCAGACTAAGATGGACCCATCTAGTGTATGGCAAGCCGGAGGGTTTATATTATTTACGTACAATACTTTTTAACATGCTCTGTCACGCTAGAGCGCGTGAATTTACCCAAGGCTAGTTTTCATCCATGCATGAATGTTTTTCGATAGCTTAATTTGTTCAAATTCTACCATACCGGTTTAACGCGTATTCGTCGACAATGCCATTGATATTCATTTAGCCCTCGCCATATCATGGGCATGTACTTAATTCAGATCAAAAGTTTAATAACGGGAAGTTGGTACCACTGACCAGACGATGCATGCTCACATCGCAACTGTCCGTTATTGGAGTAATTAAGTGCGACGAGGAATTAATCCTTTCCCAATTGATTGGACAATATTAGCCCATTTTACACAGCATAGCAAAAGTTAGGCGAGCTATGTCTATGTCATATGCGTGCCCTTCCGGAATATTACTTTCCAGGAATGGGTAGTTAAACCTAACTGACCGAAGGGGAATACTTCATTCCCCGTATTCCTCCCGCCCCCTTGTGGATTTTTCACTTGTATTCCGAAACGGATCCAAACAGGAAGCTGCGACTTTGTATCTTATCATATTGGGGTCAATTTGTGTCTATTTGAAAAAACCCCGAGCAAAGATCATGGGTAAATTTCAAAATGGCGCCCATCTTCAAAATTTGTGCTTTTCTGCGGATAAAAGTGGGTAACAACTATTTGACTTCACATCAGATAATTATGTACTGATTTATCATGCAGTTTTTCTTCAGGTTTAATTCGTCATCCCTTTGCAAATGTTATTCATATGGATAACACAAACAGCTATGTGCTGTGATAGCAGTATATGGAGTACGATGGGTTTCCATAGTTTCCTTCAAACCCAGTGATATACATCCTTCACGGTGTCACGTACATCCTTCACGGTATCACATACATCCTTCACGGTGTCACATACATCCTTCACGGTGTCACATACATCCTTCACGGTGTCACATACATCCTTCATGGTGTCACATATATCCTTCACGGTGTCACGTACATCCTTCACGGTGTCACATACATCCTTCACGGTGTCACATAGGTATAATCCGAAGCAAGAAATTATCGTATTAGAAGCCTTTTGGAGTATTTCACCATTTTAAAAAGAAATTTCTGCATATTCAAGACAGAACAGGTATAGGTCTGAGGAAAGAGTTATGTACCCACTGAAATATGCTGCTAGAATATACAATCTCGGCCACAATGGTTGGTGCATCGATAAAATATTCGAAATTTTGAGAGGACAGTGTAGTTCTGGCGAATTAGATTGATTCTCGAGTATTTCTGTCGACTGTTCGTGAATCTCCGAATGATTACCTGTTTGCTTGTTCTTTGGTCGACAATTTAATTGTATTGGAATTCGAATATTGGACCATTTCCGATGAACCATCATTAATCTATGAAAATTTCTGGGAATGTAAATTTCTGGAAAAGCGATTTCTTTTAAAACAGAACTATCGATGGAAATATTTTCGAATTTGAAAAAATGCCTGCAACCACATTGAATTTGCTCGTTCAAAAGAACAGTTATTTGATAGGTGGTGTGCTTCGGTTAAAATTGACAACAACTTTGAAAAAGTTAGACAGCTTATGCTGGTAGAGGAATTTAAAAGGTGTATCCATGGTGATATTAGAAAATGTCTTGATGAAAAGAATGCCAACACTTTAGACCAAGCAGCAAGATTTGCTGATGAATACGCTCTGACACACAAATTATCATTTGTCAACGCTGTTAAGCCAAGTTCATTGCAGTCTAATCTCTCAGGTAACAAATCCAGTTCTTTCTCAGGGCCTAAAACGTTTAACCCCAGTTACAATGTCAAAGGTCAAACACAAAGTTTCAGTCTCCCATTTGCAGCTATTGCTCATTGTTTTAAGTTGAAAAGAAAACAGCAAGATCAAGCCTTTCAAAAGCCCAGTGGTTTCCTCACTTCAAGATCTTTACCCAAGCAGGTTAGTGACGTTCATAGTGTATATGACGTTAAGATGGCCAAGGACACTGTTCCTATTAGTTCTATCAAGGATAAGGTTGACAGTGATTTTTCTAATGCTACTCCTGTGAAGATTTTGCGAGACACGGGTGCGTCCCAGTCTCTTTTGTTGGCAGATATTTTGCCGTTTTGTGATTCTTCATCTGCAGGCAGTAATGTCCTGATTAAAGGGATAGATTCTGTAAATTATACACCCGTTCCGCTCCATAACGTTCATCTGTCTTCCAACTTGATTTCTGGACCTGTTACGGTGGGTATTAAAGGTAGTTTACCATTTGAGGGTGTTCAGCTATTTCTTGGCATTGATCTTGCGGGAGATAAGGTCGGGGTTAACCCGATTGTAACCCGATTGTAACTGACAATCCTTGTTTGGATCAGATCCATGATTCAGTTGAAGACGTAATTCAAAGTTTGTATCCTGCTTGTGCAGTTACAAGAGCCATGAGTAAATTGGCTGAGGAGTCTGAACAGTCTCTTAAAGATGACATCATCAATGACGTTTGTTTGACTGACACTTTCGAGTGTTTAAATGATGAGGCTGATAAGCCACATTTTGATAGCAAATTGGAATGTTCTAATGACAAAATTTTACAGCTGGTTAATGAACAGCATAGTGACAAGGACATTTCCAAGTTGTTTGACAGGGCAGTAGATGAGTGTGATGTAACTCAAGAGCCTGTGTGTTACTTTTGTGAGAATGGTGTTCTTATGCGCAAATGGCGACCGTCAGATGTGTCTCCTGATGATGAGTGGGCAGTTAAGTATCAGATTGTTGTACCAAAGTTATATCGTTGAGATATCCTCAGACTAACCCATGAAACACCTCTTTCAGGCCATTTAGGTGTTAACAAAACATATTACAGAATTCTAACTCATTTTTATTGGCCAAATTTAAAGAAAGATGTTACGGAATTTTATAGGTCATGCCACACATGTCAAATGGTAGGAAAACCAAACCAAACCATACCAAATTACAGCACATATAAGGGAAGTGGGAAGAGGTACCGACATACTGACAGAGCCACATGACTTCACAGTATAGTCTTCCGGTTAACCTATTCTAAATCACACACCACGAATCTAAGGCCCCTCTACAACCAATCCCTGCATTGGTGTTGGTCCATTACAAGCGTCCGTCATTCATAATTCAGCCGTCGTCCATTAGAGAATATCTGCGTCCATAATCCAAAGACCTATTCCATATTCCATATAACAGTATTACCACCAAATTCAAAAAGACAATCATAGTATACATAAACATAGGCTTGTTTCCTGCAAGAGAGAAGCGGTCAACAGTTTTCAATGATGCCGGCAAGACATCATGATGTTCCAAAAATATCAAATCCGTATCGCTGATCAGTATTCTTAATCCATAATATTCATTGTGAAGTCGTCATCTAAAGAATGATGTATCTCAGTCACGCTTTGATTGTGACTGTTCATATGAGTACCATGAGGATCTTGAAGAACATGGGTTCATACGGCCCCTAGCCCCGGGTTAAGCGGAATTAGACACGATACGTTCGTATTTTGCTATCAGCATGCGATATGTATCGCCAAATTTGAGAAACTTTGAGTGGAGGCGCTTGGTGGAAAAGCCCTGTTTTATAAGTTTCTGCAACAATGTTTTGTGACGTTGATTAAAATCGTCACATTTAACACAGGATCTAGCAAATGCTACTAAGCGAGATATGTATACGCCATATGCAGGTCCCACTGGAATATTACTGTCCAGAAAGGGATAGTTTACGATGTCGAAATTGCAATCATCTCTTTTGTCATAAAGTCGACGAGAGAGAATGCCCGCTTCATTTTATAGAGATAGAGATCTAAATAAGATGTGCCTGTAGGGCTATCTGTAGTTTCCTTCAAATCCAGTGAAGGTGGATATATATCCTTCACTGCGTCATTTATATAGCGATTATCCACAGCGAGAAGATCGTCTATATAGCGTTTGGTGAATGAGAAGGAACTGGCTTTGAATGGATCGGTTTTTGAAAGCGCCTGCATATAGTCATATTCATAAGAGAACAGATATAGGTCAGCCAACAGGATTGCACAATTAGTACCCATACCTATATGCTGCTGATATATTGTGTTGGCAAATTTCACATAGATATGTTTAATGAGAAATTCAAGCAACTCTATAAACAAAGAAACATCCCATGAATGATATCTCTTGTATGTAGTAGTATTACAGAAAACGAAGTCAGGCAATCAATACATGTTAACAATCATGTGTGCTTCAACCAGGTTCCCTGAGGCCATTCCTTTACGGAATATTAAAGCAAAAACTATTGTCAAATCCTTAGTTTAGTTTTTCACACTTGTCGGTCTACCCCAGTCTGTTTAATCTGATCAGGGATCTAATTTCATGTCAGGAATTTTTCAACAAGTGATGCATGAATTGGGAATAAAGCAGTACAAATCATCTGCATACCACCCAGAAAGCCAAGGCGCATTAGAAAGATTTCACCAGACATTAAAGAACATGATTAGAACTTAGTGTTTTGACACTGAGAAAGACTGGGATGAAGGCATACATTTGTTATTGTTTGCTGTTAGAGAGTCTGTTCAAGAGTCTTTAGGCTTCAGTCCATTGAATTAGTCTTTGGTCATACAGTTAGAGGACCTCTTAAACTGCTGAAGAAAAAGTTCCTAGACAGTGATCTTGACTCATGTAGTCTCTTACAATATGTGTCGGACTTTCGCGCCAGGCACCAGGCACTAAAGCACGTGATTTGGCCATGCCAAATTTAAAGTCAGCACAAAATGTATGAAAATAACCTATGATAAACATGCCCTTAAACGAAGTTTCAAAACTGGTGAGAAGGTACTGGCTTTTCTGCCTATTCCTGTTAATCCACTTAAGGCTAGATATTATGATCCTTATGTCATTGAAAAGAAATTAAGTGACCTTAATTATGTAATTCAAACTCCTAACAGGCGTAAAAACAAACAGTTATGTCATGTAAATATGTTAAAGTTATACATAGACAGACATAGCACTAACAGTACTGTACAGCCTGTAAGTGTAGTTAGTTCTGACCCTGATAATAATGAAACTTGTGAAGAGCCCAGGTTTTCTTCTTCAGAGTGATGTATGCCTGTTTAAGCTGCAAAATTACAGAACTCTGACATTCTACTTAATTTGGATTCCAGGTTGTGTCATCTTGAACCAGCGCGTCAGAAAAAAACTTCGAACTCTGCTCAGTCAGTATGAACATTTCTTTCCCGACATTCCTACTGGGACTGATAAAATTTCACATGACGTCAATGTCGGAGATTATAATCTAGTAAAGCAGCACCCATATCGTTTGAATCCCATTAAACAAAACTACCTGAAAAAAGAGATTCAGTATTTATTGGACAATGACTTCATTGACCAAAACAGACACATTCCCAATTCCACGCATTGACGATTGCATTGATAAAAAGTTTGATCTTTGGCAAGTTCCACTCACAGATCGTGCGAAGGAGATATCAGCATTCGTCGCTCCGAAGGGTCTGTTTCAGTACAAAGTTATGCCATTTGGAATGAAAAATTCTCCAACCACATTCCAGCGTGTCATCAACCGTGTTACTTCTGGTTTGGAAGGATGTGAGACTTACATGATGACGTCATTGTCTACAGCGATACATGGGAAGATCATCTACAGAGTGACGCCAAGCTGACAGTCAACCTTGGAAAAAGTGAATTTGGACATGCACGTGTGTCATTCTTGGGTCATGTTGTAGGTCAGGGTCAGGTAAAACCTGTGGATGCTAATATTAGTGCTATCTCGCTATTTCTAAGACCAACATGTAAGAGACAACTGATGCGTTTCTTGGGTATGGCTGGTTACTACGGACAATTTTGTCCAAATTTTTCAGATATTACTGAGCCTTTAACTCAACTGGACCGATGAATGTGAATCAGCTTTTGAAAACCTGAAATTACAAGCGTCTAGTCCGTTATTCATAATCCAACCGTCGTCCATTAGAGAATATCCGCGTCCATAATCCAAAGACCTATTCCATATTCCATATAACAGTATTAGCACCAAATTCAAAAAGACAATCATTGCATACATAAACATAGGCTTGTTTCCTGCAAGAGAGAAGCGGTCAACAGTTTTCAATGAGCCGGCAAGAAATCATGATGTTCCAAAAATATGAAATCCGTATCGCTGATCAGTATTCTTAATCCATAATATTCGTTGTAAAGTCGTCATCTAAAGAATGATGTATCTCAGTCACGCTTTGATTATGACTGTTCATATGAGTACCATGAGGATCTTGAAGTACATGGGTTCATACGGCCCCTAGCCCCGGGCCCCTAGCCATACTCAAGAGCGCACTAGTTCTTTCAGCACCAGATTTTGATTCACCTTTTAAACTGGCTGTAGATGCTAGTGATGTTGCTGCCGGTGCCGTTTTGTTACAAGAAGGTATAGATGATGTAGATCACCCAATATGTTATTTTTCACGTAAACATCAGAGAAATTATTCTACAATTGAGAAAGAAAGTTTGGCAATGATATTGGCTTTACAACATTTTGATGTTTATGCTACTTCTTCATCGTTGCCAATTACTGTATTCAGTGATGACAATCCACTTGTTTTCATAGGTAAGATGAAAAACAAAATTCAAAGATTGTTGAGCTGGAGTTTGGTGTTACAAGAATACAATATTGAAATCAGACATATTAAGGGCAAGGACAATTTGATTGCTGATTGTTTGTCTCGCATATAATGTACATATGTTTGTCAACATTTTTGCTGTTTTAATATAGATTTGTTTGTAATAATGTTTTGAATATTCAAGAAAGTTCCAAGTTTGGAACTTTTTTTTAAGAGGGGGAGTGTCATGGTATTATTATTAGACACTGTGGATATTTCTCGAATAATAGAGCTACGTAAGCTTGTTTACATTCTATAATCATGGAGTTTTCTCGAAGCTGTTGTGGATTGTATCTGGGTCATATCATGCGTCAAAGCTATGTATTCTGGAAACTTCGTGATTTGTAGAATTATCTCGAATGCCTCATAGAGTATAAATAGCCCAACATTCAGTGGTCGAGGAGGGAATTCAAACGGCTTTTCTGTGGGAGCATTATACTGTCTTACCTTCGTCTGAAATTACGGACTGCTGGATTGTATATTCCTGTGAATTGACTCTTGGCGCTGTGTTACCTACGTGATTGAACTGTCGGAAACTGGACAACAGGGTGTTGGACTATCAAAATACAGAACAGCGATTTGTGCGGCACGGACTGTATAGTGATAGCGATTTTTGCGGCACGGACTGTATGGAGATTTGCACGTCAGTATGGACTGTGAAATATACATCGGTATAGCATTGAACAGTAAGACTATATTTCTCATTTATTTGTTGTATTGACCTTACTTAATTTGTATATGATTTTAGTATTGTAAATAAATATTTGATTGTTAATCCTTGACTGCACAAAATGTTTTCTGTTACGTTTTTTCTATTATCGTTTATGACATAACAACGTGAACACCACTTCCTGCAAATACGTGATCCATAACCTCCCACAAATGTTCCCATAGTGGCATTTTGTTGAGAGGTAAGATTGGATTATCAACAGTAAGAACAGTAATGCGATTGGCACTTTGAATCAACCAAGGATTATGGCAACATACTTTAGCCTCTATACCTCCATGGTACAACACGTCAAACTTAAACAGGTATACATCACTCTGGAGAAGAAAACCTGACCTCGATAACAACAACATACTGAAACCACCGCCCAGCTGCCAGACAATGTCAGTATGGGACCGACGCGAGACGTGGGCAGCGACGATGTTGGTTAAAATTGGACTTATGCACTCGCATAGTACACAAATTACTCTTTTTATCAGGATCTGTGACGCCGTTGGGTTATCCGGTACACATTTTGGTGGAGAACCAAGTTTTGAAGACTCCAGCCTCATAAATCCCCTTATTCAAACCCCAGAAGACACATATCCGAGTAACCTGACCGTTTATTTATGTAAACGGATGTTCACGCTATTCTCTTAAAACAATGTGAAGCTGTTTTTGCGAAAGATTGCGACAGTTTATTGATTTATGGGTTACAAAATCTTGCGACAAACATACTCGGGCATTTTTCGCCAACAAGTGACCTTTCAAGGCAGAAAGCCAGCATGCCAAGGAACATTAAATCACTACGATGTGGCCGCAAACAGTTTTTAATTCCAAATGACTACCAGCGTCACTTTGTCAGGGGAAAATACTTTTCATTCGCTTTGCCATTCCCTGGAATTTGCATAGATTAATGATAGCTCATCTGAAATTGTCCACTATTCGAATTCCAATACTGGTAGATTGTCGATCAAAGCTCATGCAGACAGGTAATCATTCGGAGATTCACAAACCGACGAAAGAACGCGTGTTAAGTTCGCATAAAAAAATACAATTTTCCCCAAAACGATTTGACTTGATAGGTCTCGTGTCAACACAGTGAACAAAAGTTTGATTGCACAACTTATTGAACCTGCTATGAATCTTGCTTAGTGTGTGTTTTTTCATCGTTTTGAGTATCCAATACAGTTTTGATATGTCCGTACGACTGGTCGGACGAGGAATATCTCCTTCACGAATGTCATAGAGGAGTAAATTGCCTAACAACTAATTGTAATATTATTAATTAATAATATATTATCTGAGGTTTTGTCTGTTGGAACTATTAGCTCCTAGGCCAGAACTGAAGTAGTGGCTCAGTTAAGGATTTCGTTACTACTTTACCCTCATACCTGAAACCTATTTTAATATACAGACAGGAGATTTTCTGCCCGGTTGTCAGCTTGAACGTATATGCGTTCGATTTCAATGCGGTACAGTGGCAATAATTTGGCAACAAAGTCCCCACATTCACAAAAACATTCCTAACTTTTCTATTTTCTCATGAAATTATGTCTCAAATTAAAGGTATCATGAGATTGTGCAAAGCAGTAGCGGTGAGCCAAGCTGTGTGTCTGACTCAATCATTTTTTTTTTCATCTCGGATAAACAGATCACAGTGGTTTGACTTATCAACCGGATCGGGTCAACGGTATATCAAAAATTGTGCAATTTACTGGAATACAGTTTGCCATAAGCAACACCAGATTATCTCATTAGTATCCATAACATGCTACCCTACCCCTCCCCTCCCCCCCCCCCAAATTAAGAAAATCCGACAATTGCTGAACCCCTTCGAAACTTTTCTGTTTACTGATCAAAATAAGCAGATTATGCGTGGTATGACAGGAATGATTGTAGAATAACATAAATTTACAAGCGTCTAGTCCGTCATTCATAATCCAGCCGTTGTCCATTAGAGAATATCCGCGTCCATAATCCAAAGACCTATTCCATATTCCATATAACAGTTTTAGCACCAAATTCAAAAAGACAATCATAGTATACATAAACCTAGGCTTGTTTCCTGCAAGAGAGAGGCGGTCAACAGTTTTCAATGATGCCGGCATGACATCATGATGTTCCAAAAATATCAAATCCGTATCGCTGATGAGTATTCTTAATCCATAATATTCGTTGTAAAGTCGTCATCTAAAGAATGATGTATCTCAGTCACGCTTTGATTGTGACTGCTCATATGAGTACCATGAGGATCTGAAGTAAATGGGTTCATACGGCCCCTAGCCCCGGGTTAAGCGGAATTAGACACAAGTTATGAAACGTAGCGCCATAGATCTTGCACGCTACGTTTGTATTTTGCTATCAAATATGGCAAAATTTTTGTTTTTTACATTCTTCATCTCAGGGAAAAGAATCGCAATGTTTTCTTTGATAAAATAATCGATTCATCAGCATATCATAATCTGAATCTGGTAGGTTAAAGTTAGAACAAGAATTGAAAATATGGTATACAAACAGAAAAATAGGGTAAATGTTACCCTCTTCAATTATCAGAAAAACCTACTTTACAAAACCATACATAATTTTTCTATTTTCTCAGCAAAATGAACAAATCCTGTCTCAAGTCACACGAATATGATGTGATTTGATTGCACAAAATGCCAGCTGTTTCAGCTGCTATAGCTTTCTCAATGCGAGAAATGGCTCAAAATCTGACAAAGGTTTTGTTATTTAGCTTTGTTCATCTCAGAAAGAACGGTCGCAATCTTTTGACTGATTAACTTAACCACTCCATCAATGTACTATGGCTTGCGCTTTCAGTAAACACACGTACTCAATGAGTAACTGCAGAGGCGAGGTTCTGTTTTTCCAATTTTATTATTGCACAGGAATCAGCCGGAAGGCATCGATCCTATAATACAATATAACAACAATTTAGTCAAGCACAATAAATCAGAATATAATAAATAATAAAATAATCATATGGCAATTCTCATGCAGTATACATGCCAACGTGTAGTGAATAAGTAAGGTACATGAAACGTTAGGTACAGGAAACGTTCGGCAGACACCAACTACACAATCAATTCTTAATACAGCTGTCGTTGTTTCAACGACCACGGTTGTCGCCTTGTTACATAGTTATCGTTACGGTTCAATATTAAACCAATAAACACCGTACCGGTATACCAGAAAGTTGCGCAGCCAATATACAAGTCAAACGATGCATCCACAACAATGCATAGTAACGAGTACGAAATGTATTATCACAACCACATCCGTGACAATCGAGTACGGCATTGTACGCAAATATAAGGCTTACCCCATGTTTTAGGAAGAGGCTCCCTTCGCAGAGATCTGATATGCACGTACCGATAAACAGCGCATTGACCACAATCACTAGCAAGAAAGACAGAAAAGGTAATTTGGATAAAAGATTGGGAAAGTCCAAGAACACAGACAAACCGACAAAGGTACAGGACAGGTGGAAATTAGCAGTTAGACAGGTCGTCATGCATTTACAACGGCACTGCAAGGAAACCACAGTTTACCTGAATGGAAGAAAACACCGGGGGGAAAAATATATGTCTGTCACAAATGCAAGAAATAGGGTCCTATTTGGGCCAAATATATGTTTTTCATCTCTACCATCAGAACAACTTAAACATTTACTGTTTGCTGGATACACATTTCACTTCTGTAACATAACCCGAATACGAAACTAGTGGGACGGTGAAATATTTTTATTATTTTTTAATCCCGCACGCTCTAACTCTAGGAATTTCTGTGTTTTGTTCACTAAGACCTTCGACTACAAGGTAATCAAAATATCTCGAGAAGATGAGAACGGAATCCTATACTGGCATTAGACCGGAAAATTGATGGCAAAAAATTGACACTCATTAATGTTTATGGTCCTAACGTGGACAATCCGGATTTTTAAGAGAATTTAAATGAAATTGTGGAATATTTTGTAAATGACTGTAAATCTATTTCAATACCTCGAATTAGACACATACAATCATGTTCATATAAATAACCCACACACAAGAGAAGATATTTTAAAATAAAAAAGAAGACCCTTTTTTTCTTGTATCCCAAAATTCTATGACGACTATGACAAATTAAAAAGTTAAATCGAGCTACAGATCAGACTCTTCAATTATTATATTGAATACGAAATTAAATGAATTTGCTGGAGGGAAAAGACTATGAAAGTTCAATTAAGTTCTGTTAAAAGAAAATAACTACGTAGAAACAGTTGAAAAGCGTATTACCAAAGTGAAAATTCAGTATATGATTCCAATAGATAATACAGATAATATAGACAATTCAAAGATACAATTTATCATTTCCGACAAGCTCTTTCTCGAGACATTAGTTTCGATACTAGTATTGTAATCAGGGATCAGACAATATCATATTCTTTTTACAGGAAGAAAGAAGTACTTAACAAGAAGCTATTAGTAATCTACAAAATGAGGATAATCACCCTTCCGACTTACTCGAAGCTAAAAAAATCAGAACTAAAGTTGTTGTGCGAAGACCACATTATACGCTCAAGGGAAAAGTGGATAGAAGATGGAGAGAAACCACCGAGATATTTTCGCAGATTAGAGACAAGAAATTCTACCAATAAACTTATCTCAAAAGTTCAAAGAGAGGATTGGTCTGAAATTAATAAACAGCCTGACATTTCGAAAGAAGTTGCACGTTTATACAGAGTTTTATTTTCTGCGAAAGAGGAAAATATTGACTTAACCATAAGAGCCTTTATGCGCCCCCCCCCTCCCCCCACCCACCACCACCAAACTTCTACCCTATCTCCGGAAATACAAAAATGAGAGCTGACATTCCCTGACTTTGTAGTTTATCATACTGGGGTAATTTTGAACCTATTATCATTACCCCTCGAGCAGAGGATCATGTGTAAATACAAAATAGCGTCTATGTCGGGTGACAGAACAGTGATGTTTTCGTCATTTTTGCAAAAAATTCCTGCTTTTCTGCGCGGAAAATTGGGTGATTATTATTCAGTAATTCATCATGCAGTTTTTGCGAAGAAAACACAATTTAAAAAAATCGAAAAATGCATTTTTTGAAAATGACGACACTGTGACGTCTTCAAAGCGATCATCTTGGATTTTTTTACATTGTCTGATAGAGCTTGACACAATGATTACTCCCTAGTTCAAGGGGTAAATAATTGTTGGCCCCCAGGCCTGTACAGGTCTTAACTAGCCCAGGCCAGATAGGCTTAATGAACAAATTCCTAATTCGATCAAATTATTCGAAGCACAGGCCCAATAATTAAAGAGAGAGAGAGAGAAAAAACGAAATATCAATAGTCTAAAAGAAAATGAAAAATAATGACCGTCCTGGCTCAGCTGACTTTTTTAAAATTTTGCTACAAAGATATTGGGACATTCGTTTGAAGATCAATTGTTGTCTGTCACACAAAAGCAAGGAATTATTACATGAGAAGGAAAATTCAAATCTTTCCTAGAGAATTGACGTTCAATATCATTACTCAAATATTGTATATAAGTTCGCCTCAGGCTGCATTGCAGAAAGAATAAAGAGAGTACTGAACACACTAATTAGTCAACACAGTTAGGATTGGAAAGTGGGAGATATACTGGAGAAAATACTCGCTAAATGTACGACCTAATGGAATATACAGACAACATTCCGGAAATGATTCATTTGACTCAGTCTCCTGGGACCGCACAACTAAGTTGTTGACCATTTTCAATTTCGAGGAATCGATAAAACGATGGGTATCAGTCTCTTATCGAAATATAAGTGCATTGGTTCTACAAAGTGGTTCCGTTCAGATTTCTTCCAGGGCTCGAAAGGTTGTAGACACGGGAGGCGGGGGGTGTTATCGCCGTATATTTCTTCACTGTTCAGAGATTCTAAATCGTATAATATCAGATAATAGTAAAACAGAAGACTGAAAATAAGAGATGTGGAATACAAGCTGTCCCAGTTTACAGACGATACTTGCATAATCCTATAGATGGTTCAGAAGGAGCAGTGAAAAAAATCAATTGTCTGTTTACAGTATTTGACTGGACTATCAGGTTTATCAGTAAACGTATCAAAGACCAAGGATGTCTAGATTGGCTGTGAAAAGTTACACGGAGAGACTTTTAGCCATAGATACAAAATGAGCTGGAACAGAACATTTTTGAATTGCTAGGCATAAAATTTTCATCTAACTTAAATGCAATGATCGAAATAGATTTCAACAAAAACAAATTAACAATCAGAGATAGAAATCTAAAAATGGTCCAAATGGGCGAATAACAGTATTAAAACACTCATTATATCAATACATAAACTACCTATTTCTATCCCTAACAAACCCACCAGATGATTTGATTAAACACATAAATATAATGATTTTCGAATTTGTCTGGCAAGGGAAAATAGATAGAGTAAAAATATATTCATTAATCCAGAGTTACGAAGACGGAGGACTTGAAAAGTTCGAATTAAAACCAGTAGGCATGAACAGGAATCCGCCATCGGTATATGACATTAAATCAATAAATACAAGGGATAACAAAAATATCAAAGTAGGTAGACAAGCAATATTCTACGAAACATGGTACGATAATAACATTTGCTTTACTGAAGATTTATTCACTTCTCCAAGAAAGTGTATGCCATACACTAAATTCATGAATAAATATGGTATAAGAACAAACTTTCTACAATATTATAGCAAACACGCTATACTAAAATTCATAAACATCATGAACTGTAGCTTTGTGGGAGTAAGTCACGTGCCTCTTCATTTGTGTCTCCAAGTATAATTGAAATCAATGTTACAAACAGCAATGGACGCAAATATATTTATATTTATGCTTCTAACCAAAACTGTCCTCAAAAGCCAAGAAAAGTGGATATTCCACACCCAGATGGACTGGAAATGCATCTATATGCTTCCATTCAAATCATGCGCCGACTTATATTGAATTAATAGTTTATTAAGGGAGCGGTTTTAAGTGACGAAAAACACTGACAAATACTCGCTAATCCAGAAGAACCAAGTCGTTATCGGGATTAGTTTCTATCAATCAAGCTTCCACGTCTTGAAGATATTGCATTACAAGACGTTCAAATGACTCATAGGTCAATGTGGTGACAAGAGATATTGCATGTTACACAAGTATTTCCCATCAATGTGTTATATTTATCACCAACATGTATAACAAATTGGGTACAAATAGTGCTCCACTTTTGGCAGACCTTTATCTGTTATATGAATACGCCTAGTATACGCAGTAATTGCCAATAGATAATAATTTCAAAGCCCATTCCTTCTCATATTATTCACCAAACGCTATATAGACGATCTTCTCGCTTTGAATAACCCAGATATGAGCGACGCAGCGAATACTGTACCCGCCATCACTTGACTTGAAAGAGTCACTTACAGCCCACTTATATTTGGGCATGCACGTTTATGAAAAAGCTTACTGTCACCACGCCGAGTGTACGACAAGAGAGAATATTACAATTTTGACATAGTTAAATACCCATTTCTGGCTAGCATTATTCCAGAAGGCTCTGCATATAGTTTATGTGTATCTCGCCTAGTAACGTTTGCTGATTTTCTCAAATTTTGTGATAAACATCGCACACTGATGGGGGAATAGGACCGTACAAGACATTCGGCGTAAATTATGTTCCATAGCTTGTACCTAATTCCGCTGAATCTGGGGTGCAGATGGTGATTCAGAAGGTTTGATGATAGTTTGAAGTATTTTTTTGGTCAATGACATGAGCAAACAATTATGGCTCATAGGTACTATTTTTATCAAATGGTTAATAATGACCCTTCCTTGGATTTTGCAAACTTAAAGTTTTAGCGAAATGTTAGCCATTATGCCGATACAGTGTCTCGGCTACAAATGGTAAAAAAGTTCTGATGAATCAGATTGATTCTTGAGAATTTATTTCGACGGTTCGTGAATCGCCAATGGATTACCTGTTTTCTTGAGCTTTGGTCGACAATCTACCTCTTTTGGCATCCGAACAGTGTACCATTTGATATGAACTATCATTGATCTATGCAAATTCCTAGGGAGGTCAATGCGAATGAAAAACAATTTTTCTTCCAAACAAAACTACCACTGGAAATCTTTTCGCCTTCACAAAAGCTTGCAACCACAATGTGGTCAGTCGATATTCCACGTCGTACGCCACTTATTTGCGTGAAACTCCATGGTATGATATTCATAAAGTTTTGTTGCAAAGAAATCCGACTATTGTGATATTGCTTTTCAGAAAGTCAGTTTCCAAATGTATTGCGTGAACACCCCTTGTTGCAAATACATGATCCATCGCCTTCCACAGGTGTTCCATGGAATTGAAATCTAAGGACTTTGAGTGATTGGTTATGTTATTTATATATTGTATTCAAGGAAATTCCCCAACATAGGACTCTATCGAACAGCTGCGTTAATTTCTACCTTGCATACTAATCTCCGAACGCTGCCTGAACGCAAAATAATAAGGTTTCTCTGAAAGGCGCCCCAAATGACATCTTTTTTAGAGGTAAGATTAGATTATCAAAATGTTCTGTAATGCGGTAGGGTGTATGAATCAAACAATTCTCATGACAACTGTCTTTCCTGTTTACGGTTGACTCTACAGCGACGATGTTGGATTAAATTGGACTTGTGTACAAGTCGCTTGTACTCGCATTCTCTTTTTACCAAAGTTTGTGGCGTTGTTAGACTGCCCGGGTAACATTTTGGTGAAAAGCCAAATTTTGAGGTTAGACCTCAGCCTCCTAATTACAAGCGTCTGGTCCGCCATTCATAATTCAGCCGTCGACCATAATCCAAATTACAACACATATAAGGGAAGTGGGAAGAGGTGCCGAGATACTGACTGCGTCACATGACTTCACAGAATAGTCTTCTGGTTAACCTATTCTAAAGCACATACCAAGAATCTAACGATTCATTATATGTGTTGTATCTCAGGTACGCTTTTATTGTACCTGTTCATGTGGCAACTTGGATGATATGACCACACGGCCCCTAGCACCGGCATAAGCGGTATTAGATACAAATCTAGAGAGCTATGATGGAAATGCTCTGACAACTCGTATACTGGTAATTGGTGAGCTGTTTTCGCTGTGACAACTCGTACATTGGAGATTGGTGAGCTGTATCGTCGTCAGATGTAAATGACGGCATTTAACACAAAAGACTAGTCTGTAAGTCTGTACCTATTCCATATTTCATATAACAGCATTAGCACCAAATTCAAAAAGGCAATCATAGTATACATAAACATAGGCTAGTTTCCTGCAAGAGAGAAGCGATCAACAGTTTTCAATGATACCAACAAGACATCATCATCTTCCAATAATATCATGTCCGTATCGCTGCTCAGTATTCTTAATCCATATGATATTTGTTGTGAAGTCGTCATCTGGAGAATGATGTATCTCAGTCACGCTTTGATTGTGACTGTTGATATGAACACCATAAGTACATAGGTTCTTATGTCAATGGCTGTTCTCACTATTTGCAGCTGCTTTAGGACAGAATGAGGCCATTTCTTGATTAATGGCTTACAAAACCTTGAGACCTTGAGAGACATTTTACGCCAACAAGCGAGATCAGCAATGGCGTTGAACGCCACTGTATGCTTGCTGCCAATTTTTTTAGATAAAAAATCGGGATATCGTCCAATATATCTACAAGCGCCTCTTTCAGTTAAGTGCATGGAGTTAACTCAGTCTGACATCACTAACCCCAACTACCATCTCTTGCAAGTGATCCATGGAGTCTGTTTTAAATATTATGACTGAAAGGAAATTCTACAACATGCGACCCTTCTGTACAGGTGTCCATTTCGTCTATCATCCATAATTACCGCTACATTCTACCCAAATACAAACATAACGTTTCACCGTCGTGAATCTCGGAAACATTTCCAAATGATATTTTGTGTAGAAGTTAGCTTGTATCATCCATATAACATGTATTACATTCCACAAACGGACTCAGCCTCACCTCCCTTCCCAACTGTTTTTCGTGTATACAGACGCCATTGCACCTTCATCGAGGAAAACCTCAAACCACGTTTTGGACAAACAATCTGAGATAATAATCTGACAAAACAAAAGCTACTGACAATCTACGAGATATTGCCTATGCGGGTTCACACTTGGCGTCACCGGTGTGGAGGCTAAGAATGTCCGGCCCCTATCTTCTACCCCAGTTTAGGATACTTTTCTCCACATTGGGGACAAGTGATTGTCCTTGGTTTCAATAGAAAAAGACACGAAAAGGGACACTAATCACCAGTACATTCTTATCCATCACACCGGCACAGAAAATATTGGCTAATGTGAGCTTCTTTGGACGATGCTTCTACTCAGTAGTATCTGTATCATTGTTAGGTCACTGGAGAGACAAGTTTTGACATGACACCCCATTCTCGCAAGTGCTGAACCCCAAATAACATGCGCAATTGTCATGCAGCGGTGTCATTTGTGTTCACACTGTGCATCCAAAGTTATTGCGGGCTATACTTCTGAGAGATTGAGATGACATCTTGATTTCTCTGGTTACCAATACAGCCTCCCTGGCTCCAACAGTGCGAACACGTATTAATCGGCTTGTTAGGGCACGTCCTTCCGTCCGCCCGTTATCGTAATATATGGCCATCCCTGCCAAAATTCTTTGCGTTGCCCAGTTAGCAATGTATTGAAATTGAAATTTCAATACATTGAAAAGGACACATTCATAAACCTCGAATTTCAATGTATCGAAATTTAATTGTAATATTTTGAAATGCCACCATTTCAAAGCTTGTATATATCAATATTTTGGAAATCAATCACCGACATGACTTGTTCAAATCCATGCTGCATGCTGTCAAATCGGTCAGTTATTTATATTAGCTCGCATTCATGTATTTACTGAGCCAAACATCGAGACACTAATAGAAGGGGCCTTATTATTGTCTCGATGTTTAGCTATATGCAAGCGAATATAAAAAACTAATAATAAAAGCGAGTTCATCTTTTGTATTTTCATTCTCACTACAGTTTAAAATTTTTGGTCTTCGACCAAAGGCACCAACGAATAAGTATTTCAAATGAGTAAAAATCTGGCATTTATTGTATTGCAAACACTTCGTCCAATTAAATTGGGTTGAAGTGTTTGCGAATTTCTTTGAAACAGTAATGACGATCATCGCTGAATATTGAAAGACGGACTAGGCGCTTTTATATGAAACTGGGAATAAAACTGAAAACTCTCATAGAAGGACTCGGTTTAACGCCTGAATTCTTGAAATCTGACCTATTTTAGCGTGTTCCGTAGAGTTACGTTGACCTCCATAGCCATGTGAGCTCCTCGAGAGATATAAGTCAAGCGTGATAAAGAAGAAAAGAAATTAAAATCAGTTGTTGCATTATTTGCAATAATCCTATTATATGTAGCATCAGTTTTGGTCAAGCCATCATGAAAAACCTCATTTCATTGGATGAATTGAACAGGAAACATGTGGTTGGCTTATTCTCAATACATTGATGTTATATTTTCATTTCACTGGAATTCGGAGCTCATGATTGGTCGATTTACAATGTATTGATATAACATTTTAATACATTGAAATGCGGGGCTCACGAAATTATAATTTCAATTTATTGGTATTTTTCAACGCAAAGAAGTTTGGCAGTGAGCATGTGATGGCCTGCCATATGTTTGAATGATTGTAAACATTTGATTAAAAATTTTAACGATGTACTAACCATTCTAGCGGACAGCTCTTCTTTGTAACATGAGTATTGTAATTCGGATGAAGAAAGCGCAGAATAATTTAGGTAAGACTGTCAAAATTTTGCCCGGTGGTGATTTTTGAAATTCAAGCAGACTTAATAATGATAGATTTGTTCTGGAGTTTTTATTCGAAAGACAGAACCAACACACCTAAAGGAACAACATCGTATACATCCAACTTCAAAATTGAGATCATCTAATTACAATATTTTCCCGTGTTTTCATCTTCGTCTCATTGTGTTTCTTGTGGTTCTCTTTTTCTTTTGGTGATTAGGTTTATTTCTTGAACGAAGACCTGAAGACCCTTTCGATCAGGGGTAAAGAGAGCCGAGAAAGATCAACTTAAGAGCCGACCAAAACATAGTCCTTGACACACTTGAATAGTTGGACGTTGTTAGAGATAAGGTCACCAATACCATCCGCTATTTGCAACGAACTGCGCTTTCCAACTGAACCCAAATACTGAGAGACACCACTGTGCAAGAAGTTCTTGTAGACCTCCAAAGTAAATTTGTTATTGTTCCAGCTGACAAGCACGCTCATACTATTCAGCTTGTATCACTGACGTCCCTACTCTCCTTGGAACAAGGAGAGTAGGGACGTCAGTGATACAAGCTGTTTATCAGCGTAGCTGACAAGGCGCTAAACAGTATATTTATTTGTAAATATTACTATTAGCAGGTGCTTGCTCAAGACTTAAGTACTGGTGCTCCTTTAGCCTGTAATTCAACTTACTCCTCTATTGGATTTACTTTGGATGGCTTTGTTCCATGTTTCATGCATCCAAAGTTATACTGGATTCTTGGTATGTGCTTTAGAATAGGTTTACCAGACGACTATTCTGTGAAGTCATGTGACGCAGTCAGTATGTCGGCACCTCTTCCCACTTCCCTTATATGTGTTGTAATTCAACAAACACAAAGAGTTTCTCAACAAAAGAGATATTCGGATATTCCAAAGTTATACTGGATACTCAAGATGTATAAAACACGGAACAAAGCCAGATTTATAGCAGGTTCTAGACAATGCACCATCACTCTTCTGTCTACATTACTGACTAAAGCTCTTCAGGCGGTGAATTCATTTTTGGAAAAATATTGTGCAGGTATCAGAAAGAACTCGTATGTATGTGGATACTCAACAACTCGAAAACACTCACAGAACAACAAGATAAAAAGGGAATTATTAAATACAAAAATGTGTCCACATAGAATTTTTCGACACTCTATACTGCCATCCCTGATCAAGAGCTATTAAAACGTCTTAGTAAAGTAATAATATCGGTTTATTACAAGATCGGTCTCAATTATATCAATATCAGAAATCAAAATGCGTTTTTTACCCTTTCATGGCTAGTAATATGGAGTATATATATCTGGTTTTGTAATATGTACTAGAGCTTGTCAAAACCTTGATGATTTCAATCAACGCCACAAGGCATTGCTACAAACACTTGTAAAGCAAGGTTATAGAATCAAACACCATCATTCCAAATTTCTTACATTCGGTGACATATATCATCTGTTGATTGCAAAATATAATCATAGTGTTAAATATCTTTGCGCTATGTATTGTAATTTTTATCTAATTCCACTTAACCCGGGACTAGGGGCCGTATAATTACTATGTGAAATATATATGGATAGTCGCAATGAAGGCGTGACTGAGGTAATCGTGTAGAACATTCTATAACTTTTTTGTCACACCAATATCATGACATAACTTTTCGAATACAACACGACAATGAACTACACTCCAGGAACATTGAATTTTGATAGGGATTCGATAAACAGAATATCAATTGATCTTGTCGGCATCATTGAAAACTGTTGACCGTTGACTGTTAACTCCATTTTTTTTTATCTTTCGGACTTAGGTACTAACAGTATTAATGAAACAGGTATTTGCATTATGGACCGTTGGAAACTCTTAATAGACGATGGCTGCCCAAAGAATGACGAATCTGACGCATTTATTCGTCTTGTGATGCTTTCTTCGTCTTCTGGTGATTAGGCCAATGTCTTTGTCTTGTGACCCTCCGTCTTTTGAAGATTAGGTTTATGTCTTCATCTTGTGGTCCTCCGTCTTTTGAAGATTAGGTTTATGTCTTCGTCTTGTGGTCCTCCGTCTTTTGTAGATTAGGTTTATGTCTTCGTCTTGTGGTCCTCCGTCTTTTGAAGATTAGGTTTATGTCTTCGTCTTGTGGTCCTCCATCTGTTGGAGATTAATCTATGTCTTCGTCTCACGTGTGATTCTTTTCTTGTCTTTTAGAGATTAGTTCTATGTCTTCGTCTCGTTATCCTCGTGTCGTCCTTTGGTGATTAGGCCTATGTTTTCATCTTTTATGTCTTCGTCATGTTATTCTCTTTTCTTTCTATTGTGATTAGGCCTATGTTTTCATCTTATGAATCTCTCTTCGTCTTCTGATGAATAGGCCTATATTTTCGTCTTCCGATTCTCTCTTCATCTTGTTGTGATGCTATCTTCGCCGAGTCGTGCTTCTATATTCTTCCTGTGATTCTGTCTTCGTTTTATACGGATAATCAATGATTTAAAGTGATTCCACGTCCGATCAATAGTCATTTTTAATGAACACTGGTCTGTGGCAACAGCAATGGTGTTGGAGCTGAAAGACGTGATGGTGCATGCATGAAGATGCTTCTACCTCATTGCAAAGATGAAATTGTAATCTCATGTGAGACGTGGGCTCAATTTGAGAAACTGATCACTCGCCGTATCTGAATATATCTGATCTGTGGGAGGTATTATCAGGCTTGCTACTTCCAATAAATCAATCTATTATATTTTAGGCAGGTCGCATATGTTTACCGTGTCGTGGGCGTCCATGATTACAATGGCTAAAACAGGATCGCATAGATGTTACATGGTTTAACATGAAAACTAAATGTATATTCCATATATTTTAGCGATGTGTGCATGCAACGTTACATTAACAAATAAAATTATAACATCAAAAGTTAAAATGTAGATTTTGTGACGGTTGAGCCTACATTCCCAAAGGGTTAATAGGTAGAATGGATAACATTTGAGTACATATACGTACTTATTTATGGACAGTGGTTGTCCTGTTAAATTGTCACAGCGTTGTGTTATCAATAATTTCTTTGTTTTCTCTAATACTGATAAAAAATTATAATGGAGAAATATGTCACGGTTTAAACCAATTTGCCTACAAGGCATACTTGACATGTTTGACAGCCCTGAGTATAACAACTCGGCCCTATATAAGCAACCAATAAGTCAGTATATACGCCGATTTTTAAAAAATATTTTTCTTCTCAGAAGGAAATATTCTTGTTAATGAAGAAATCCTTTGATATGTCTTATTCTGGTCTGATAGAATTTACAACAACATCATCACGTCCATGTAATATTATTGATACTAATAAATTAAGTTTAATGTCATGGTCGGGTGGTTATCATCAAGTCAATACAGACGGTCACAATCATGTCATGTATACCTCATAGCATGGCTGCTAATGAAAATCAGTATACCAAGACATACTTTTACTCAGATAAACTATAGTTATTCATATTTACATACTGTTTACGCCATCAATACACAGTCCTAGTGTATAACCCAGATTAACTGATATTTCCATCGCATTTTTTTAAATAAATAATTGCCTGTGTCGATCGTTGTATTACCGTATCCGAATTAAAGTGTGCTAGAAGTTTCGAACTGTAACCATGCTATTGTCCCATCACCAGTAGGCATTCATAAGCTGGTGTCAACACAAAACTGCTGTAAGATGGGAATATCTCCAAAGAAACGTAAGATCTACAGCAACAGAGAAGGTATTCATAAATAGTCTATATTGTTCCTTGTCGTATTCGTTGTATATTTCACGACAGTTTCCTGAAGAGCCCGCCAATTGCACTACAAACCGGGCAAGCGAATTTCAACACCAAAATGGTACTAAAAATAATATCCATTAAAGTAGATGATTTGGCTTTTTCTGTTTTTTAATTGTTTCATATATTTGCCTGTCGGCACTTACACTAACAAAGATCAGGAGCCACGAGGCAAATCTATATTTATACAGATCCATTTTCGAAACCGGTATGGCGGCTATATCAATGGAGAAAAATTACAAGTATTTCGCAAATATTAATGGCATGTAGGCTTGTCATCCTTCATCACCACTTAGGACAATGGAATCTCGTACTAAACATCCACAAAGGGATATTGAGGGACATAAACTCGAAGTATTTAAGCAATTCACTAACGGTTTTGGTTACGAAAATAAAGGATATATAATGCATCAGTATAATGCAGTCCATTACATATATATTTATAGTGTGGTGCACGTGTTCGTGTTTTAGACGGACCTAGTATCAGGTTCCACCACCAGGCTATTCCGATCATTATGTCGTGCGATTCCAAATTTGTTGTCTACCTTCTTGTCATTATGAACTGTGAAAAACAATTTATACGTTCAAGATTAACACTACACAGACAACAGATTACTTATGTGAACCATTGTTTTCTGCTAATGAGCCGGCGTATTAGAGATGTGCATTACATTACACTTATCTCCTTCTTTTGAGGTGTTTCCTTTTTACACGTTCAGGGGGTAGCCAGGCTTTGTTAGGTGCCATATAAATATCTCCCTTACCTCAATTGTAGCCACAGACCTTAAGCTAGTATGATAAGTTGTAATTATCATAATGACGATTTAATCATTAACAAATTATTGGCCTATGATGTGACAGAAATATCGGTCGGGTAAATCTCTCACTATTGAGGAATAGAATTCAAAGGGTTAGAATCGCAGATGCTTACAGCGACTGCTACGATTTTCTGAAGGGTGTACCCCAGGGCTCAGGCTTGAGGCCATTTCGGTTTAATATTTTCGTTAACGTTCCGTGTTTATCTGTTGGATCCTAATTATATAATTATGCCAATGATTGGTTCACCAATAACTGTTTGTGTGCTAATCTCAGCAAATTTCAGGGCATACTCTTTGGTGTTAAACATTGACAAGATGATGCTTTAAATCCAGGTAGCATAACTATAGAACATCAAAGAGTATTGGACAAAAGTAATGACATGGTTTATATATCTATAGAGTATCCATATCAACGCGATAATTATGAGGAACATGAAGTTGAGGCACAACTAGCATCGCGACAAAAGCCACTTGATATAAATAATAATGAGTTTTAAGGCAATAATACCTTTTTGACTTTCCTGATGGTGTTCATATGAACAGTCGCAATAAAATCTTGACTGAGATATTTCTCTAGATAACGACTTTAGAAGAAAATCTTATGGATTAATAATATTGATCGGCGATACGAATTTGATATTTTTGGAACATCATGATGTCTTGCCGGCATCATTGAAAACTGTTCACCGCTTCTCTCTAGCAGGAAACCATATGTTTATGTATGCTATGATTATGGTTGTTTTAAACGACGTTAAATCCCACTCACTCACTGGTGGTTTTTTAATTTGGTGCTAATGCTGTTATATGAACTAGGTCTTTGGATTATGGACACGGGAGATTCTTTAATGGGCGACGGCCGAATAATGAATGACGAACCAGACGCTTGTAATTTGAACATGAGAATTTGATTGATGTTATAGGGGAGATTGTTGTGGGATCTAATAAATACAATCATCTACTCCGTCATTCAACATTCAGACGTCATTCATTAGAGAATTTCCGTGTTTCTAATCTAATTCGTATAAAAGCATTAACACCAAATCGAGGAAAAATATAAATAAAAATAAACTAGTTCCCTGTAAGCGATGAACTGCTAAATTGAGCCAAACAACGAGCTGATTTTAGGTACTGTACTGTATCAAGTGCTCTTCTGGTCAGATATGAAGTTCATCGCTGTGAATAGAAGAAACCATGCTGCTACAATAAAATAACGAATTCAGTTTCGGCGCACTCTGGACTGACTGCCTTGGTCAACCTATTACAATCTTTCCGGGTTTCTTTAAGCAGATAATATATACTCCATTGTCTGTCTCATCCAGTATTCAGAAATGGGCAGCAACGATACACTATTAGTTATATACATTGAACGAACGAATATTTATTTTGAAAGTGACCTAAAACGAACAATTTGCGTCTTGACCTCTTAGTTTCCTCCAAATTCAAATGAAGGACTTCCAATATTTATCTTGAAAGAAGTGGTATTGAGAAATCCTAAGTGGTTACATGAAACGCATCTCATGTCCCATAGTGCTAATTGTCGCCTAATCAACTAACACCGAAATTGAAGGTTTTATTTAATTGAACTCTGGCACGTGTTGCCTGAGGCTACACGTTTATTTCTGTCTAACTTAATATTCAGAAAAGGGATTGTCTTCAAAACAAGATACAAGTATGTGCTTGTTATTCTCATTTAATACTCAGAGCTAGATTAAAAGCTCGCTCATGTGTCGTCATTCATTCGCATGGATTTTATACGCAGCTACAATATATCTCTTAAACAACCCCGCCTAATAATAAAACCGTATGTCTCCTTGTTACAAATAGTGGCTGTCATTGTCTATATCCTTATTATGTGGGATTTCCATCACCCTTATATCGAATGTGCTATTATTTCACATAACACAGGTAACTGACCCGTAACAAATATAACTATATACATGGACATCTACTTAGGTATACCACATGTATATGCTACTGTTAAAACGAAGTCAATGTACATTACTCTCAATGTGCCCACAGAAAAAATATTAGATCGAAAGTTAAAATGGAAAATTCAGAGTTCATACTATAAACCATTCTTCTGGCATCAGATTTCTATGCCTTCTACTGTAAGATATATATACCCTCTGATTGACCATCGAGAGCATAAAACTATTTCTATATGAGCAGAAAATTAGGTTCTAAGTATGACGTCAGTGTGATGCCATGAAATCAGCTATTGAAAGTTAGAATTCTTCAACAAAGCTGGGCTCTGAGATATAGAAGCTGAGATAGAAAGCTTACGCTCTAAAAACATGTAAAACAACAAATATCTAAGCTCAAGACGCGCCTGGGCTGTGGAGCTAAACGCAATTTCAAATGACGATATACTAGCTATATGTTCAGCATGTATTTTCTAGCAAATGGTCGCTTTGTTATCCACGTATAGTGTATCAATACGATTATATTGGAGCTTCATGGTTTAACATTGAAAGACAAAAGTTTTAAGAATGGGAGAAATGCCCTCTATTTCCATATTCAGTTCCAAGATTACAGTGTACAAAACTGTGGTTTTCGATTTGTAGCTTAATGTGTAAATACCCAAGAAATATCTCCTGGAACTCATCCAAACGTATTCCACAGATCACTTGTCTTTTTTTAACCCGAAACTGGACTGACCACACCCGCGCATTTTTCAAACTGTGTTTCAGAATGTGCACATTCCTATATGGACATGGTAATGCTGTGTGAAGAAGCTCGATGATGGCTACTCCTTGTGGATAAGAAGACAGTTTATCATTAAATGCCATACAATTGGCCCTTCATTGATCGTCTATATACTCCGAGGAAATAACCATTTGGTCTCGTCAATATTCGTAATCGTATCCTCCCCCGCCGAAGTTCACTGTGGAAAAAAAAATACATTTGCAATTATCAGCCATGACTACACCTTTTGAATCATATTTGAGGGGAAGAAGGGGATGAAATCTGAATATAAATATTTTCAAACGTTCGTCACTAAGTTCTTGCATGATAAGGCATACCAAGGTCAATAATGAACGCAGCATGCAAAGTAAACATTCACAAAATCATTCCAGACAGTGCTCGTTTGATAGATATTCGCCAAGTGCAGTCATGAATAATACTTTCTTGGTAGCATACGGTTCATTCGTTAGTACTGCTTGATAATAAAGATTTACCAAAACCAGTCATGAACAATTCCTCCTTGACGAAGTAATGTTTCACTAATGTTCAGTAAAGTAAAGATTCATTAAATCCAGTCTTTGTGGGAAACTGTTCATTCATTAGAAATGCTTTCAGACTGAGTAAAAATTACCATAACCATTCATGAACAATTCTGTCTTAACTCATAAAAAAAGATTTACCAAATCCAATAATGAACAATTCTTAGGTGGCGAACGCTTGCTTAATAAAGATTTAACAAAACCATAGGCATTCAAACATTTTTGGCAAATGGTTCATTAATAATACTGGCTTAGTAACGATTTACCAAAAACCAATCACGAACAATACTTCCTTACATTGTTTGTTCAGGAAGATGAGACTTCATTAGTTGTACAGTGTATAAATGTGTGGTTTAGCGATGAATCTTTCCTATCAGTTAACATGCGATCTTTATTTATGAATATGAGATGTAAGAGCTATTACCATCATGTATCTACCCAACTCTCCATAGAGGACTTCAGGCGTCTAACGCCAAAAACATACTTACAGGCTTTAAAATGCAGCTTAAAAATCTGTTTGATATTAAGATTGTTGAGATTGAAATTTGTAGCAGCCACCCAGAATACACTGTGTTCAATAAATAACTGTGCGTATATTTGCAAAGCTTCAATGATCCTTTGATAGTTATATAAAGAGAGAAGAGAATTAAGGTTCAACGTCGCGTTCAGCAATATTTCAGCTATATAGTGACGACCAAACAAAATTCTAATTATTTCAACCAAAACAAGTTAATAACCCAGTAATCCAGAAGTAATCAACACAACACACCAAAAACATGTACACACATTAAAATTTACAACAAACGGATTTCTCTCAAATAACCTAAAATACAGTATTGTTTTACCCGACTAAAAATATCTTCTAAAATAGTTGCTTGATAGAAAGAATATCTGACAATCTTGAAATCTATACAGTCGATCAGAATATGTTTCACTGAGAGATCTTCGTGGCATGGAATACACCTTGGGGATAGTTATATGGTATTCTTCCTACTGTGAATACTTGAAAGGTTCCAGATATACCAAACTGCAGACCGTTTCTAAACATGTGAGTTTTACCTTGACCAATTTAGCATTAAAGAGTAAAACAACGGTATTTTGAACTTGGTTGAATAGTGAATGTCAGATCGTACGCCTGTTATTGCCAATGTTCTCTGGTTTCAAAAAGTAAAATAACGTCCATTTTGTACAATAGATTAGGGAGACGAGCAGCAATATTGATTAGCAGTTTTATCCATGTAACATTTAAGAAGTATACGTGAACCCTTCTGACTAAGGCTCTCCCTAGTTAACATCAATCTCTGACTAAGACTCTCCCTTCGCTAACATGAATCTCTGACTAACGCTGTCCCCACGTTAATATTAATCTCTGACTAAGGCTGTCCCCTCGTTAACATCAATCCCAGATAAAATTCTCAGCACATACATGATCTGGACGCACCTAATTTCTGCTGTTACACAATATTTAGAAGTTAGCAATAAAGGCAACCAAATGCAATATCAGCCTCTCCTGATTTCAGTTTCTATCTTAGAAATGTATTTATCAAAGGTGTTTTAATACAGACATGTGATCTGATGGTCGACAACATTTACAAAATCCAAATTCGAACTTTTTAAAAAACATTCAATATTCACAAGATATTTTCAAAATTGTATTCAACAGTTTCCCACACAGCTGTTAATTGTTATACCTTTATTGTTGGGGGATGTAAGGGATCATCAAATTTGACAATAGGTATAGCCTTCAAACCAAGTTTTGAGTAGGAACTAGAGAATATTATGGCAATAAACAGCTTGCTTAGGCATGATAAAAGTGAGTCTATTCTATATTTGAGGAATTCATTTGGTATGCAGTCCAGCCCGTAAGATGTATTGGAGTTCAGACCTTTTAATTCCATTTGATATATCCTGTTCAGAAATGTTATGGCCCAGAATAAAGAGAGTAGTGAACTTTAGTCTATCAATGAACTGATTTTGAGGGTTTTCCAATGTCCCAAATATTATTCCTACGTGGCAGGATCCATTCCAAACTTTGGCTTTGTGGTCACGGTCATAGAGAGTTCACAATTTACCTAATGTGTTAGAAGCATATTTTTCTACTTGCGTTTATGAGACCTGTAATACTCTTTATTATACTTGAATACGCTTTGTCGAAGCTGGCGGTTGCAGTGATATTCTGATAGCGTTGAACTAAGATGGATAACGAGTCTATTTATAGCTCTGCAATATTGCCAGTGTTTCTGGCTCCTATTTTAACTTTTAGATAAAATATGACCAGCTTCAAAAATGATATTACTCAAGCCTGCAATCAAATTGACATTGGATTGTTAATCACGCCTACAGTTTATTTTTTCTAAACCGACTTATTAATGATCAATACCTTATGCGTTTGAAAGCCAGACATATACGGGACAAAATAGTTGCAGAAATTTGAATCATACTACTCTCTAAATAATCCAATCTATCAGATTGAAATTAATAACCAATCTTTTATTTGATTGAATATATTCAATCTAATAGATTGAAAACGATAAAATGAATCTGTTTTAGACAAAAAATTCAAAATGTTGGATTGAAATTTTCCGTCTAATAGATGGAATATTCAATCGATTTGATTGGTCACTAATTGCAATCTGATAGATTCAATTTTCAATCTAATTATTTTAGAGAATATCAGGAACGTAAGAAATACAAGGAAGGAATACAGTGAGTAGAAATATACGGAAAAGAACAGTTGCAAAATCTTCTCCAAGCTATTAGGAAGGCTAGAATTACAAGCGTCTAATCCGTCATTCAATATTCAGCTGTGGTCCCTTGAAGAATTTGCGGGTCCATAATCCAAAGACCTACTTTATATAACAGCAATTCTTATAAACACACGCACACGTGTGGTTCGAGGGTGTATATATATGATACATGGGATCATCAGGAACACACTAGTAGTAGAACGCGCAAGAAGCATGATATATGGGTCTGCCAGAACCACATGCTCGGATATTGTATTGGAATATTTGAACGTGTCAGAATACGCCGATAACAGATAACGTGCCGGAATGATGTATCAGATATGTCAGAAGGTGGGGGAAAGCGTAAGAAAATTCTGCAAAAATTTGCACATGTCAGAATAATTTATGCAAATGAAAGAACTTTAGTATATAATGTAACAGCTTGTGTAAGTAGTGAATCATAATCAACATAACCGTATGCCAGAATTACAAAGGAAAAAAATTGTCTAGTCCATACCATGCCAATACATGCCATGGATATCTAAGCAACATGCCAATATCAGTCCATATCATGCCAATACTTAATTAACATAACCGTATGCCAGAATTACACAGGAAAACAATTATCTAGTCCATACCATGCCAATACATTGCCATGGATATCTAAGTAAATAGTATTACAGTCGACGGACAATGTCAGCACTAGAACATGGTATTTTAGGACAGACTGCAATAATTTAAACTCGCTATGTACATAAAAATCTTCGAATGCTGTGAAGACACTATGCCCACATGATTTTGAACTACAACATTATATTCAGCAGAATATTGGATACTTACAGAATGGATGAGTGCACTGGCAGTAAAATGAATTCCACTGATGACCTGGTGGACAATATGCTGGCATCGTCGAATTTGTACATGCTGTAAGAACAAAGACATATAATGGTCAAATGCAATTAATACTTAATAGTAATCTATTCCGCCCAACCCGAGGTTAGGCCGACGTTATGAAAATCGCGTGATACAATATCTCCATTGGTCTTCAAATGTACACCAATCAAAGGGTGCATGACGGAGATACAATATCTTATAGAAAACTACTTGGAAATTCATTCGAATTAACTAATATTGGTCAATTGTATGGATTTGACATGGGAACATCGTGGTTACTGTTGACATGGTCTGTCTTGCAAGTAACTAGCTATAGATTATTCTATCCCTGATTGGAGTTTGGTGTTTAACGAACAAGGTAATTATTATTGAACGACTGGCAACTGAATATCGGACCGGACTCCGGAATCGTTCAGATACGCTCCGCCTATAGCACATCAAAATTGCAGGAGCGAAAAAGATTGTTCATCACAGTTTCTGATTTTTACGCGATCGTTATCTCACCAGCATTCAAAAGTTTAGCTGAAACAGTAGTAATGCTTGGATGATGAAGTTCACAGCAAGTAAACAAAAGTAAACAAAAGTGTATTGTAATATTGTAACTGATTATGATGTATCTTGTCTTTTCTCTCTAAATGTATCTGTCAAATATGCACATTTCACAGATAAAGACAAAGCCACATAATTTACAATTTTAATTGTATTTGTCGAAAGCAGTTGATAATTATATATATGTAATGGACAAAAGTTTGTATATTTTGATGATTTACACGGTGCAATACAGGACGTTTACATGGTGCTATAAGGACAAGTGATATTACAGTGCTAGACATCGCATTATCAAGTTCATGTTGCTTCTCAGCAAAATGCATTGAAGCAACAGGAATGGAGACGTTATTCTCCAGTGTGCATTACACATCGGCCACGCATCAGATCCGAAATCCAGTAACCGCCTTCCACAGAATAATTTCCGGGTCAATAATGGAAAGCTTGCAAGAGAGTAGAGATGAACAGATTGCAATAATGACAAGAAGACATCATGGGGGATGTTCTATTCGTAACATCCTTATCACTGACAACTATTCTTTTAATCCAGACGAATTTCTCTCAGCCGCGCTTTGATTGTGACTGTTCATTGAAACACTATCGAGTTGTATGACATATGGCGTTCAAATGGTTCCTAGCCCCGGGTTAAGCGAAAGCACACAAAAGTTACGTAACGTAGCCCTGGAGATCTTGTCCAATGCGATCGTATCGTGGAATTACCATCTAGAGGTGACGCTATGCACAGTTCGTGCGAACTGTATGCCGATATTCTACGAGATCGCATGATAAGCCATTTACGATAAATTCTGCTTTTTCAATTGCACAAGGATTGGCGTTGAGTTCACGGATATGAATAACTTTTCACGAGTCGGTCTTTTTGATATTTTGATCGGTCTTTTGATATTTTCGTCCGTCTGAAAATATCAGACTTTTCGGCGGAAGTAAACCTATTGAAGTTTACGTGAACGTGGTTTACGTAGGCCATGTGGCTACTGTTTTTTGTGTGCAACCAAAAGGGACCTCAGTTTAAAACTGTTTCATTCATCTAGCTACCTGACTGGCTAACAAATGTAGTTTGAAATTCGCACAGGATTCATATAGCCCTGATGTAAGATATAATATTCCGTGATATTTTCTGAGATTTTATTTATCAGATAATTTGAGAAAAACGGTTTCTACGACGTTTACTTGAATAGTCTTGTTTAACAAGATTCCGCAGTAATGTTCTGTAGCGTTGATTGAAATCGCCACATTTTCATAGGAGCCAGCAGATGATACTAGGCGAGATACCTAATCCAAAACAACTTTTATGGATATTTTACTTCTCTGTCTGTGACGTTTCATCACATATGTCACTATTATAACATTCACCTGGTAAAAAACGTATATCGAAACGTCGTAATACTGGTGTTAACAACAGAATGTCACACGAAGCTATGTTTATCTTTCGGTAAATATATCTTAGCCCAGTTGTAGATCAGGAAAAAAATATATGAAGTTTTACCTACTGATCATCCTTCCCTTTATATTCAATTATTTTAGGATGACACTTCCTTGGTGAAGAACATTTCGCTGTGTTGGATGGGCCAGTCCCGTACGAGACTCGAACTCGCACCCTCAGAGTTTGGCACCAATTCGTCAGCAGTAAATTAGAGCGCTCTAAACCAGTCAGTCACATCAGCTTGCATTAAATGCAAGCGCCCTAAACCACTCGGCCTGACGTGGTCCAGTGGTTTAGAGCGTTTGCATTTACTGCTGAAGCTGCAATTCGAGTCTCGCACGAGACTGACCCATCCAGCACAGGTACGTTTTGTGCTTTACTAAGAAAGTTTCATCCTAAGAATAATTGGATATAAATGTTAACTACTTTCCAAATAGAATTAGTATATAAAATTCTCATTGTAGATAAAAGTAGAAAAACACACCTAGGGCGCTCAGTGGTTCAGGCCTTGTACACGGCGGTTGATCACCCGAGTGCGTATCACAATCTTGTGCTGACGCGATAAAATATAGTCCACTTGGACACATTTCATATACGATAGCTGTATTCACTCCAGTTTCACATTCAAAGAAAGCATAACAAGCTCGTTTGTCAACAATAACGAACTCTTCTGCCCCAGCCGTATTTGCACCACAGTGTTCTGTAAACGAGAAAAAACATCCTGCTTAGTTAGCTAATTAAGTCAATGATATCAGGTTACTAACAATTATAAAACTAAATTATTTACGGTCTATCAATTTGACAAAGCAACATAGTTTTCATAATTACCATATTCGTTTACTTGTTTCGTGATCTACTGCGATTCTCTGTAAAAAAGGTACTAATATAAATTCCTAAGTGTAGTGTTGACTATCTAAAGGAAGTAACTGTTTATTTCTAGAGAAGCATGAAATGGTAATAAAAAATGTATTATTACTCCAACCATATAAAGGCTGGATCTCTGAACACTTAAAGAAGTTTTGAAATATGACAGGTTAATTGTGAGTCAGTTAAGAACATTAAACAGGAACAGATGCATACTGAGATACATTCTGAAATAGAAAATGAGGATGATAAGTGCAAAATTGATAGCCAGGAAATACGAGTCTTCAACCACGGTATTCTTGCGACGTGTTTTCTTCTGAAAACTGGCATGTTTTACATCGTCAATATTCGACTATACTATACTCTCTAAAGATCATGTGCTGTACTAACGAACATTTATAATAGACTATTTAATGTTTGTCGTTCGAAGGGTGCCCACTTCTGCACGACTATTATAACGTTTGTCGTTCGAAGGGTGCCCACTTCTGTATGACCATGTTTTAGCGGTTAAGCACTTGAAATACATCAATGAATATGCAAATTTCGAATTACAAAGTTGCACGTAGAAACGACCCTTTCTAGCTGAAACAGCGATAACTTGGAGCAAGATGTGAAGGGGATTAATGAGGCACACAAGAATAAAAAAAAATCCTCAAATTTACATATACCACATTACCATGGGTATTACTGAAATGCTTTCAATGTATAAATGAGCGATATACACCGCACCATTTCGGTTTCAGAACCAAGTTGTGAGATCTGACTGGATCATTAATTAATTGATTATTAAATTATGGCGAATGTATACATAAACCGATCTTTATAATATGAAAAACTGGGATTTTTTTATTCTTCTGGAAATCTAGAATTTTTTATTTACCACTGTGCTTTGGCGCAATACTAACTTACCGCGGGTCACGTGCAACAGTTGTTCGCTGTTCCATGGGAAGAGAACTGTACGTGTCATGTTAGAAAGATACTAACAAGTAATTTGAATAGTTTTACCTTTAACACAAGCAGGTCTGTTTATCGCCGCCTCCTCGGGTAATACACAAGTGCCAAAATTATCATCCCACCATAGTCCTGCACCACAATCTTCCACAAAACTGTGGTTGCCAACGTCGTACACACACTGTAGCGTATACCGGTAACAATCTCCAACGACACCTATGGCCGTGTAACTCGTTACATTGGAAAAATCCAGACCCATCCTATCGGCACATAATCCTGTAAAAATACTTAACTTTCATTATATTTGTCTGTACGTTCATCGTTATGTATCCAGCAGAAGAGGAGAGGGCTGCTCCACTTTTAGCCTGAATCGGCATAACAGTTTACAGGTTAACTGACACTATTAATTGTGTATAGAGGATGAAATACTGCAGAAAACAGGAGGTCAGCTGATTGGCTATTATTCATCGTTAGAATAAATTGTTGGTATCATATACATTTAAATGCTTTCTGCATTATTTAACAAAGAAAAATATACAGAAAAGCCGAGAAAAGCTGAGCAAAGCAATATTGTGCCCGCTTTTTGTCAGATGGCATTAACAGTTTCTGCGGAGTGATTGTATGTCGAAAACGAACCGCACATCATGTGTCCATTTCCCCGATAAATCTGACAGATCAAAGTAGTGTCTCCAGCAAGGTAGGTCATTTGTTACAACGAAACATTGGGAATGCAATTTTCTGGAGATGTGTCGACCAAATTTACTACATAATACAATAGATTTGCTGATATTGGAGCTGGTTGCATGATCCTGGATGCAATAGATCATTAACTTAATTGTAGTCCCTGGCCAAATTTCCACCCACCCTCTTTTGTCTTTTCTTTGTGAAAACTATGTACATGTTCAATATAAATGTCAATATTATTTCTCGATTATTTCTCCAGGAACAAAAACATGTAATGCCTTGAGGTTGAAAGTATGAAGTTATCCCAATGTATTTACATGATATGAGCCTCCATTATCTAACATTTATATTTTAAAATTGATGACATTGCAGAGAAGAACACTTTACTTAGTTCGAAACAATCACGTTAAATTTCTAATCCCTATGATGGACAGTTATCAAGAAATGCACGCTTTTCTGTATCAAACCGGAGAATCGAGTTAGGGTTTATCAACTGATAGTGACCACAACCCACCCCCACCCACCCAACCCCACCAGTATGAAAAGTCAGCTTAAAATGATCTTTAATAAATCGTGCCAAATTTTATCTCTCATAATAAAATTTTGAAGGCTGAACCTCCACCATTTTCATCGACATAATGTCACCTGGGGAAAGAATCGATATATTACTTAAGGAATGTTAAAAATAGTATACGTAAATTTAGACCCCCAGGTTGGATGCAATCATTCACATAGGGTATTTTCGTAATTAAACGTTGAATCAGTTTCCGAAAATTATGAAATTGGAATGGTTAACAACGATACGATATTCAACTCTGCAGTCTGCTTCCTTAGCCTAACACAGATGATCTGGAAATTGATAGAATGGTAGTTTAACTTATAGAAAAAAAAAGATTGGAGGGGGACTAGATTTCCTCGGAATGAGATTCCTTTCATAAAGACACAGTTAAGATTGTGGCTAAAATCACACATCAGCTGAAATATATCGAATTAAATTACAGAACCATAAGACATACCTGTAAATGGGTCCTCTAAATCTTCAAGAGCCTGTTGCTGTACATAAGCGAACGGAAATGCATAAGCGGAAAATAATGTTACATAGCAAAACATCAGGTTTAACAGTAGTTCCATGATGGCTGGCCTATTCTTCGTGCTTTTTTCAATGCAATCCTTCACATAGGGTATTGTCGTAAGATAGCACAAGAAAAGCGGCAAATCTTAAATTTATTAACACATATGAGAAGCAATCTCTGCGTGTTCATCTCCGCGCTGTATAATCCCCGCAGGCAAATGACTGGAATAAGCGCGATCTAACATCTGAGCAGAAATTTTCAGATGTAGTTATTACTCACTGTCTCCTAATAACTGTTACATATACAAACTTAGGGCACACATGAAGCAGTTTTAACTTTCTCCCTCAATTAGTCTATTCTCTTCACCAGCTTAATGCTTCTCTAACTGAAATGAAAATGGAAATGCTAGATGCGTTCGTATCGAATTTTATAAATATCATAATTCGTGTTCTTGAAAATATGTCGTTAGATGTTTGATATTTTTAACATGCAGGTCACGTGGATATGAGCATTAAATGAATTTCAACAATGCAACGTTGTCTTTTCGAAATGATACTCGTATGAGTAGGGTGAAGTGCCGCGGGATATATACGCAATCAAAACCACTGTAGAGAAAGTTGGTAAACACAGGTCATTGGTGTAGTGACCTCTTGAGATTTTCTGCTTATTTCCGGCTCAACACGGTTAAGGAAATAGAAAGACAAACAATACCCATATCATGACTCTCCATCTATTGTCATGTAGATGCTTGTATTTGAGGAACAGATTTAGCTGTTGTAAATGTAATGTAAAAGTTTGCCCGGAACAATAACGAGCGGAACACGGATTTACACCCCTATGGTGGGCATAGGCGAGCCGCTATACATATGTACACATACATATCTCATGGGATGAGCATGGGGTGGGATAGACGAGGGAGAGAGAGAGAGACGGCTAACGAAGCACACTGTTGTTTGTACACACACACACCCCTACATCCCACGGATGTAGTCCGTGCTAAGCACTATTCTTATTGGCTAGAGAGAACAACATGGGTGACAGGTCAATAAGTTTATTATCCCTGCATCACAGGACACCCACGTTGGGGAAGCCACTATGGGTGTGTTTGCAATTCAAGTATGCTCATTTGAGAAAATTCAATCTTCTGTCGTGGTCGTTCAAGCCCCTTAGGTGTATTCTCGGCTGTGCTTGTCCAATCAGAAAGTTCAATCTTCGGTCAAAGTTGCTCTTGTTCGTTTGTTATAAGCATCGTCGGAAAGTCCAGGATGCCGTTGAAGCAACATATCTTGGAACAGCTGTTTGCGCATTTTGATCGCATTTTCCAGGGCCTCGGTGGGTGATAATCCCATATCCTCTTCTAAGTGACGCTTGGTCTTCATGATGGACCTATACGTGGGATCGCCCTTCCTTTCAAGCGGCAGCAGGCTGTACTGTTCATAGATCGCCATGGCTGTTTTCCTGATGGGCGCATTTGCATGTACGCCTGTTTCAAGTTATCACTGCAGCGTGGGTATTACTGGCGGCTGTCACAATACGGTCTTAACAGGTAGGCACCCTTTCTTCCTCACTTAGGCTTTCCTCATTGTCTAGGTCTAGGTTATTTGACTGACTCTCGGTACCAGTGGATGGATTAAGAATACTGATCAGCGATACGGATTTGATATTTTTGGAACATCATCATGTCTTGCCGGCATCATTGAAAACTGTTGACCGCTTCTCTCTTGCAGGAAACAAGCCTATGTTTATGTATACTATGATTGTCTTTTTGAATTTGGTGCTAATACTGTTATGTGGAAAATGGAATAGGTCTTTGGATTATGGACGCGGATATTCTCTAATGGACGACGGCTGGATTATGAATGACGGACTAGACGCTTGTAATCTCAACAGTCTCTGCATCAGTCCCTGCATCATTATCTGCCTTAGTGGGCTCATCGGCTTCTAGCCACTCGGTCTCTTTATATCCTTGTATATTCCTCTGGTGCCGCATCATATCGTAGTATCTGGTACTATAGCCTCGTTTTTATAGACGGCCTTTGATTGGCGTCGCCGAGCCTTCTCGGGCGTCAACGCTATATGGCTTAGCTATGGGGTCCACTTCCGAAACAGTTGGAAGGATTGAGGCTGAAGTGTAATGCCCCGTCTCCAACTGCGTCTCCATAAAGGTTTGGAATGCCTCATTCAAGGTAAGCAGAATCTGGGCACGGGTAGTTGTGTTGATATCCTCGTTGGGTAGCATCTGTTTATTATGCAACAGAAGAAGACATGCCCTGGTCACCAATTGAATGTCGTCCATGAACGTGACAAGATGACAGCGCATGCGTTCTCGTCTGTGCAGAGTTGCATCTGGGGTCCCAACTCGAGCTGCATCATTAATAGCATCGGTGGTTTCTCGGTGGGCACTCACGGTCTCAGAATGGGATAGTTTATCAGTACGCCCTGAGGCCCTGACTCGAACGCCGGCTTGTTGTAAAGCTTTGGCTAGAATATCTCCGTTATTGTGTTCAAAGTTTACGTTTAGCAACGTGGATGCCGCGATGCTCATGGTGAAATAAGGAAGATTGTGTAGAATATTTATAGTTCAACTGTGGGCGATCGGAGATAAGACGGGCGGCTTCTGATTGATCAAGAGCAATCGAACAGGACACCCGTCACAGATGTAATTACAAGCGTCTGGTCCGTCGTCCATTAAAGAATATCCGCGTCCATAATCCAAAGACCTATTCCATATAACAGTATTGGCACCAAATTCAAAAAGACAATCATAGTATACATAAACATAGGCTAGTTTCCTGCAAGAGAGAAGCGGTCAACAGTTTTCAATGGTGCCGGCAAGACATACTGATGTTTCAAAAATATTAAATCCGTATCGCTGATCAGTATTCTGAATCCATAATATTCTTTGTAATGTCGTCATCTAGAGAATGATGTATCTCAGTCACGCTTTGATTGTGACTGTTCATATGGGCACCATGAGGATCTTGAAGTACATGGGTTCATACGGTCAATAGCCCCGGGTTAAGCGGAATTAGACACAAGTTACGGAACGTAACGCCATACATGTAGATTTGCACGATGAGCTCGTATTTTGCTATCATCATGCAATGCGGATTGGTCTGTGAGAAATATGACGATTTCAATCAACGTCACAAGAACTGCAGACACTGGTTTGACAAGATCATTTAATCCAGCGCATTCATACAAAGTTTTGTGCTAGATATCAGACACGAATGCCAAAATATGGAATCGAAATGTGGAGAATTCCTGATGCTACCCTTCGACGCTTACCTCCACCTCTGCTCAATATGGGGCTAGGGGCCATACGAATATCATATCATACAGGATTCTGATAGTATTGATATGAAAGAGTAGACATGTCGCAATCCTAATTAGTCGTACGGACTGGTCGACTGAAACATGACGATGTCTTGCCGGGATCATTAGAAATTGTTGACCGCCTCTCTCCAGCAAGAGAGTTAACATATTTCGATTATTGAGGCGGAATCATTTCATGGACGACGGCTGACTACTGATTTTCTTGTCCCGAAACTAGATAACATAAACATATATCATCACTTAAATATACACCAAACACATGCACGCAAACAACATTTGCATTGAATGTATAATAAAAAAAATAAAATGCTAATAAACATAAGTTAGACATGGGAAAAGGTAAGTATATTAACAGTTTCCAATAATGCCTTCAACACATGATACTGTTAGGGAATCACTAATGAAGTATGTCATTAGTCGTAAGTTTTACTATGGCAATGGACGATGTGTGATGAATCATTAATAGTGTATACTAGTGTACAATGCTGACTATAGATGTTTAGTATTTGTCGAATGAAGATATGATCATATTATTGAGCATTTAATAAGTTCTGCTTATGTTTCGTGTAAATCATAAAAAAGGTGAATCATGAGTCGAATAACAAATTGGTTAACACAATACGGGAAACAAATAATGAGTTCAGTTTTTTCAAATGTTGTAATAGTAAGTGTAATACCATCTACGTATACGATCTAGTGTTTTACTATTTGTATCCACCAAAAATTGATTTGGTTTGAATCACAAGGAGCATAGAATAAGAAGGGCAGTGATTTGTAGGCTTATATAAACTCGGGATCGACATGAATGTTTTTATAGCATTTTCGATTGTCCCCATCAGCTCCAGCGTTCAGTTTCTTCGCACTAGACAAGTATAATAGATGGGGATATTAGTGTCCTTATAAAGCTATATTTAGGATTATGGTGAGCGCATTGTTTACAACATGGGAGCACGCGTGTGGACTTCAGAAACGTATAAAATAGTTATGTTTCATAGTGAATATTTTGCTCAAACAACCAGAGGTCATTAACCACTGAATAAGAATGTGGCAATTTTAAAAGTTGTTTGTACCATTCAAGTATGTGATTGATCCCGAAATTACGAACGAACATTCAGTTCGTTCAGAAGGAACTTAGATTCCCATATTGCCATTCAGACATCTGCATTGTGTCCGGTTTCTGCATTCCATGAAGTAATTCTATACTGGCACACAGTAAAGATGAGGGTGTTCGTCCTGTTACAAAATACACTGTTTCTGTGAAGACTGGGTATGAGGCATTTGCCTTCTCAGACATACTTGTGACACGTGTTGGCTTGAACTTCCTCGACACCTCTCTACGTCGGTTTGAATTCACAACTGCAGAGAGCATATTATTTTAACACAAACGTCAGTTCCGACGTTAAGTGGCCAGCCGACATTCAAACAGAATGCCCGCGTTCACATTTGAAAAACCTTATGCATAAATCACTATTAACACCAAGATTCAAACAGACATGAAATAAAATACGTAAAGCTACGTTCCTGTAAGAATGGAGCGATCAACAGTTTTCATTGCCCCCGGGAAGACATCATGTTGTTCGATCGCAAAATCCGTAGGACCTGTCAGTATTCTCTTTTCCAAATTAATTTTCAAGTCGTTGTCTTGGGTATATTTTCTCCTATCACAGCGACCAAGAACAAAGTTATACATCTATATGATACAAAAGCTGTATCACATCCTTTACATTTTTGCTAGGTACCAATAGTAGATTTTATTCTGACTCGACATGTATATGCGAAGAAAGCACTGAGTTCCGAGAAATAAATTATCTGAAGTGGTAGTTTTTCTGAAGTTTTATGATAAAACCCATATGAAACTCTATAAACCTCATATGGATGTTTCTCTAATTCGTGTGATAAAAATCCGATAATTGACCACTCGTAGTGATAATCTATATGTATCTTAGTCAGACTTGATTGTGGATGTTCATCGTGAATATCCTGTTCACACACCGGTAATATGGCCTCTAGCTTCTAAACAAAATTCGGCAAAACTTACAAGTTTTACATGCTACAATCAAACTTTGCTATCATTATGTCATATTCATCGCCAACGAGAAAGCGCTTGGTGGCATAGACTTCTCCAAACTGTCTTTTGGCGTTTCATTGGAATAGTCACACTTTTCGCAGAGGCTAATTGTCGAGATATGTATGTCATGTGTCATATGCAGCTACTCTCCAGGAAGGGGTATTTGACAATGTAAATGTCTATGTGAGAGTGAGGCCTTATTCACTTGCATTGTTAGAATATATCAGCAAATCCTAGCTAATGTAGTTACTTGAACGGCAGAATACAACTGTGTATAGATATTGTTGAAATATGCTAATTTCTCGAAAGAGGAACACACTTCTTACTGTATGTATTTTTATTTGGTATTGTTGGATATTTCACCGACGCTATACGGTCATTAACGGTGTAATTATTCCTTTTTGTTTACATGCTGTAGAGGACACACAAGCCGCTGATTGTTGTGTAATTTTTATCACGTAAAAACAGGTTAGGTTGAACTTTGATCCTGTAAGCGTTCGTTCGGGAGCATATAATATGTAAAAATAGGATTGTACTTTAGTTATTGAAGGGCACATTAGGACTGCGTGGTACTAAATAAATCACTTTTGTGGCCAAAACGTTCTTCGGTTAAAGGTTAACGACGTTTCAACACATATACGTGTGTTCATAATGTGAATAATATTACAGGTATAAGTGGGTAAACAAACAAAATATTATGCCAGATAAACTAATCTGGCCTGCGTGCATAATAACAAACGCTGAATGAATGCTAATTAGGAGATAACCAATCGGATTGAAACCAGATGTACAAAAAACGCTCCCCGTCTTTACTTGTCGCTCATGTAAATTTTGGATCAACACACTGGTTTCCGTGTTCTGAGTATTGACCATTCAAAAAGCTTCTCCACGATTTAGATAGTGTGTTTGAAAACGTCATGGTCAGGCCACAAATGGGTGGGAAATATATATAGGCTGACCTCGAGATATTTTATGAACAGAGAAATATGTCCTGGAATTGACCGACATACAAATTCTATTGATGTTAATGGAATACCATCATGGTTTCTAGAGAAGAAAATATAATCTGATGAAACAAGCTAAAATATATGAGATGATGAGATTACATATAACGTACGCCTGTCGCCCCCTCGTTGCGAAGTGAGACGGACCAGACGCGTGAACTGGATCTGTCTATGGTTAGATTTTTTACATGGAACCCCGGGCCCTGGTGTCAGACCTTAAACCGTAATAAGGGGAGAGTTTTTCTCAGAGATATGGTTTTAAATAAAACATGGTGGTGTGAAATATGCCAGCCTACCTGACAAAGAAAAGATATCATGGATCAAGATAGATTCTTTTAATGTTCTGTATCTCAGCTGTTTATGTGGACACCTTGACTGTTGTGATCATACTTTCCCTAACCCCTGCCAAATTCCGGCGCACAAGCGAGCTATCCCCTGAGCCAATGGCCTCCACTGCCTCCACTATGTCTCATGAGATAGCTCTCTTATGCGCCGGGCTTTGACAGGCGCTAGGAAAAGTATGATCACGAGACCGACAGCAACATATCCATTTTGTTTGATAATTTTTGTCCCGAGAGGCGAAATGCTCACCGTGTGCAGTTTTATTTGGCCGGTCAAATATTTTATAGGGGCCAAGTTGCCACATGAACAGGTACAATAAAAGCGTACCTGAGATACAACACATATCACGAATCGTTAGATTCTTGGTATGTGCTTTAGAATAGTTTAACCAGAAGACTATTCTGTGAAGTCCTGTGACGCAGTCAGTATGTCGGCACCTCTTCCTACTTCCCTTATATGTGTTGTAATTATATTCACGTGATTCGTCATTGTTCGCCATTTTACGCGGGCCCGGTCACATGAGGGACAACATGATCTCGAAGAAGGTGCTTCGCGAGAAATGGAACAAATTCGGTGACCCTTTTGTGTTGAGACAGCAGGCATCTGATGCCGTTGGCTTAAGGTTTGTCTCTCGTCTCCACCTGGCTTAATCAGAATAAGATTACAGCTGTCAAAGAACTAATGTTGTAATAGGTCTGTCAACACATCTGATGAAAATTCATGAGCTGTGTGTCAGTCAGGTGTATGAAACGGCTCAAAGTTAAATGGACTAATTGTTCATAGAGTAAAAGTTATTATTGAGAACACCCGTCTCTGGTGCAGGGCGCCGACCAAGCGTTAGTTTGTACGACTGGGTGAACCTCGAGGCCAAGGGTCACAAGCAATTTCACGATATACATGCTAAAGATCAAAATAGATTCCTGTGCTGTTCTGCATCTCAGCCACCCTTTTTGTAGGTGTGCATGTGTGTGCATTGACTGGTGTGGCTACGCGGTCCCTCCCACCACATCAAGGAGCAAGTATAATAATTTGATGAGAATTAATGAGCCGTATGACCGTCAGATGTTAGAAATGGTTCATAGGAAAATGGGGCAAATGTTTACAACGTGTGCAAGTTCTTATTCAGAACAGCAGATTAAAATATCCTGACGCGGACCAAGCCTCTACCGCTCACCTTGTTAACCTACATGTCAGAATGACGGTACAGGGGTGAAACTTGGAGCTGACAGTCAACTTGCGCAACATAATGAATATAACATACAGGGTACTGAAAGCGTGGTGAATTATTCGAAATAACATAGCACATGTGTGAATTGCTGGTAACATTCAGGAGTGAGTGAGTAGTAGGTTTTAACATCGTTTTTTCCCAACCTTGTTTCAGCCATATCACGACGGTGCCTACATGTGCCAGTGCACGAGAGTGCTCACAGTTCCTATTAGCCTGGACACTGATCGGCCCAGCCAGTACAGCATCCGGTCACCCATCCAAGTATTGACCGAGCCAACGTTGCTTAACTTCGGTGATCTGACGAGAACCGGTGTGTCCAATGGTATGATGAGTAGGTCATGGATCTGGTTTGTTTTGTTCATGATAAAATGACCGGCACTGAAACATATCTCAAATAGCTGAATGGGGCTGACCGTTTTCAGGTTGGCGTCAGGTGTTGTTTCAAGCTGTTCTACATAGAACGAAACTAATCACATGGCGCCAGACCTCAACCAGAACGAAGGTGAACTGCAATGGCATCTGCTTTTCGATCATACCAAATTACAGAAAATCAGTTAAGTATCAGCTACTGAATCGTAAACAGATCTTGTCGGAACGATTTGTAGCTTTGTGGTTGTGAGTAGGACAACTAAGTCCAATCACCCATAGTATATCTGTTCTGTAACCGAGAAGAACATTCTGGTATATTGCTGGATGACTGTGACTGGGTCTTCACTCTCATCTACAGTGGAAACGCGAGTAGAGGAAAGAGATCTAATGGATTCCTTCTTCAGGTTTGGATTCCTTTCTCTTCAGTATGCCACTGGTTTGGGGCCGTGGAGAATAATTATGTACATTCCCTGATTGTTGTATCCAGACAGACTATTGTTAAACTATAGTCATGTGATTAATAATAATAGATATAACATGGAACACACATTCTCACGTCATCACATCAGCAATATTAAAACATTTTTACAGTAACATGAAAACATCCCGCTCATTTATTTAGTCTGTGGTTTGTCAATACTTATTTATTTACAGTCCTTTATTCTTGTAGCCAGACAGACTATTGTTCTTGTTTGTTATGTGATTTTTAAACGAAAGAGACACCATACATTCTCACCTCAACTCTCATCTCCATAAAATCACTGTTGTTTAGATATCTGACTGTGAATTGCAACTTGTGTTATAGGATCTCTGCCAAGTGAGTCCATGTAGACATGGCAAAGAGCAAGTGAATCAAGCGATTATCCCACAGTCCTCCACTTGCGGCTCTTCTATCCCATTGTCCAGTTGATCACAGAAGCTTTGCTGTCCATTGTGTTGTACAGAAAGCTGGAATAAACGAAACATTAATGAGAGAGCTATTTCTGATTTACAAGGCTGAGGCAGCCCTTCTGATGACGCAAATGTGACTTTAATGCACATCGTATTAATAATGAATGTGTTTTCTACAATAGGTAATCTCAGCTACTAAATAACTTGCACCACGATATATTATTTGCTGAATATCTTCAAAATGATGTGACAACCTTTTTATAACCGAAAACATGGAAATAGAATGATGTGCATGCGCTATGATATTTCAGGAACATACTTAACATTCTCCAACTTTAATATATCTGAAAATTACCTCATGCCTGGAAAATTCTGTATGGGAGTTCACAGAGTAACGTTTTATTCACCCTTTATTCCTCCTACGATGTTACTATTTAGTGCAGGCAGATTTCCATAGCCATATGATCGCCAAGGGAGACGAGTGTGTTCAAGAGTGAGTCTGACCATGCTTACATCAGATGTTGACTGGTTCATTCTCCTAAAAGGTGTTTTGCATTTGTTGGTGGTACTGGTACTGGTATACTGCACCCACGTGACAGTTCAACCATCTAAGAGTATACACATTTTAATGGAACAACGGTAAAGGTACACCTCCTTAAGGCAGTCAGACATGTTCTGGTACTGGTATACTGCTCCCAGGTGACGACAGTTCAACCATCTAAGAGTATAAACATTTTAATGGAACAACGGTAAATGTACACTTCCTTAAGGCAGTCAGACATGTCAGAAATAGAATATTACATTTCTCTCAATGGTGAGGTCCCGATATCCCACCACATAGCTGTTTTACGCTTTAGCAATCACTCAGGCTCAGTCTTGGTCACATCCTCCCTATGCTAATACAATGTATATTGGTATGTGCATGATATTGAAATCACTACATTTGCAGAAAAAAAGCGAACTGGTATATTAACATCAGTTTGGTGATGGCGTTCCCCACTCTTTGAAATATATTAATTGTGATACAATATCCCATTTTTTATACATACATACATTTATACATATATCCAGGCCGATTTGGGATGATGTCAGTAAGCTGCTTCATGTGTGCCCTAAGTATGATAAGGGGATGACCTCCAGATTATTGGAACATACAATGGGTTAACTTGCAATCTAGTCTGCAAATTTGAATAAAATACATTTCTCAAAGTTTTATACCCCCCCGCCCCACCCTCCCCCGCCAGATTGAAATATATCCAAGTTGAGATATTTCGACTGATTTGCACAGTAAACAGCTCATAGTAAGTTTAGATATTGAAATATATCCTAATTGGGATATTGTGACTAATTCTCATACTATGCTCATAATGGCGAATTTCGGCATCTAAACTACAAAAACAAGACAGAATCTTGTTCACAAATCTGCCAATGTAATTTCGCTGACTTTTACTCGCCAAAATTATTCTCTGCGATATTGCGACTATGTGCATTATTTTTTCGGGTTGCTGTTATTGCAGTATACTTCCCATCACTCACCACTGTTGTATGTCTTATACGAATAGAATAATTAGCAAATATGCCAGGTTGACTGAAACATGAATATTCTACTTCTGACATGGATATTTTATCCCAACTGGGATATATGTCCCAGTTAGTACTTTTCCTCTGACCTGCTAAAGTAGGTTACAAAATCATGATAGAATCTACTTCACAAATATGCAAATGCGATTGTATGATTCAGGCACTCTGATTTGAGGTGGGCTGTCCCATGCTTTAAGTTAGACTACTCGCCTCAAATCAGAACGCTGGTAATTTTGCTGACTTTTTCTCACAGAAATTAAGTTAGTGCGATATTGTTTTGTGTTGTTCTTGCAGTATATTATGCGAACAGAATAACAGTAGATTATATTATGGGGGCTGAGGGGGAATGGACGCACGGAGGCCGATGACGTCGCCAAATGGTCGGAGGGTATAATGCGAGCAGGTGTACGGGAGAGTTCGAAGCTATTTTGGTGAAGGGTCATAAGTGCGAGCAGGTGCACGGGGACGTAGAGAGTGCGAAGCTGTTTTAGTTGACCCGGAATCGTTGAGAGTACGTAATTTTACTACATATCTGTACGTATTCGGTTATTTATACGCGATGACATCATGCCACGTTCTCCCCCCGAACTTATATATATAAGCACTCTCGTCTACCGTTAGCCACTCAACATTTCATCTCGCTTCAAATGTAGACAGCATACCTAGCCCATGGAATTGAAATGAACAGTTCTGTTGAAGATCATCTTCCTTATATTGCAATAATCGATAATTGCCACCGTTGAAGTGTCTTAAGGCCACGGACAAAGCCTGGGAAAAAGCGGAAGTCACATCTCTACAATATAGGTAAATCTGGTGAAAACGGGCGTGAATAACTACTCTCCATTCACCTGGATGAAGAGGCCTACGTCGCTCTAACCACGTTTACCCGCAGATCATTGGAAAAATCTGAGGTGAGTGAAATCAATTTCACATAAAAAATTTCTCCCCAACGAAAATGAATCATCATAATATATCATGGCTAGAAATACAGCAATCCCTTGTTTCAACTTAACGGAGTATCTGAGTATCGCAATATTACATATCCCGTTGAGAGAATCATCTACTATGACGCTATGTTATATTCTCTCGCTTCTCGCTTGCAGGAAACAAACTTTATGTTTATGTATACTATGAATGTCTTTTTTCGAACTTGGTGCTAATATTGTTAGGTGGAAAGTGGAATAGATCTTTGGATTATGGACGCGGATATTCTCTAATGGACGACGGTTGGATTATGAATGACGGACTAGACGTCTGTAATTGTATACATCACTTCTTTACACCTCCAGTATAGGGTATATTTTAATGCGATTATATCCTATCAACGACAACATTCTACCCCTCCCAAAGCTTCTAACCCATCATCTGTAATATCTCTACGCAAGGAAAAATTTTCCACTACATACTACTACCAGGTTTCGCAATTTGTTATAACCATTTTATTTTTCCAGTATTAATTCTAACGGCGCGTGCAATAATGTACTTAGCTGTGTTTAACAACATCCAAGTATACATAGCTTGTTACCAGAGTTCAAAGTAGGAAACATGTGTATGATTATAACATACGGTACAGTGCACTAACGTTAAGCACGCAGCACATGTAACACAGGTCAGGTTACCGTATAGCTCAAACTCCCAGGCCTGCGTTATTTTTAACCGCATAAAGAATAATATGTAGGTACTTACGGATGGTAGATATCTTTCTATAGTGACGTACGTCCCAGTATCAAATGAAACCATAAAACTGCTTCGGAATTCATTATCAATATTTCAAAATCACACAAACGAATGTTCTTGAATATCCACTTAATGACACAATGCATATTCCTTTAAATCCAGAACTGCACACTGTTAGTCAAGGGATGGATAGCCCCTAATAAGTAGGTTCCACATTATACTACAGAGCGCTCTGTAATATGAGACCATTTTTACTCCTCGAGCAAATTTTGCCCGAAGGATATTGTCGTCGTTGGCATCGTCTGTCTGTCTGTCCGTCTGGCTTTCTTATGAACACGATATCTCAAGAAGAATTATAGCCAGGCATTGTGAATTGATACCACATATGTATTGGGTGAAGGGTCAGAAGCCTATTAAAAATGACCGACCTTGACCTATTTTATCAAGGTCAAATTCTAGTACTTGCTATATTTTTGTTAGGATTGAAGCTAAGGTCTGCAAATTCATATTAAATATACAACTCGTGATTGACTAGAAGTCTATCCCAGTTGACTGACCTTGACCCAATGTTTATAGGTCATATACTATTTATTGTGATATGATATGAAAAAATAAAGCTAGGCTTTCCAAATTAATACTATGGAAACATCTGGCGAAGGTCCAGAGGTGTACTGAAGATGACCGACCATGACCTATTTTATCAAGGTCAAATTATAGTATTTGCTATAATTTTGGAAGGATTGAAGCTAGGGTCTCCAAATTCATATTACTTATGTAACTGGTGATTGGCTAGAAGCCTATCGCAGTTGACTGACTTTGAGCTATTTATTCAAGGTCATATACGGTTTATTATGGTCTAACATGAAGAAATAAAGCTAGGCTTTCCAAATTAATAGTATGTATACATCTGGTGAAGGACCAGAGGTGTACTGAAGATGACCGACCTTGACCTATTTTATCAAGGTCAAATTTTAGTATTTGCTATAATGTTGGAAGGATTGAAGCTAGGGTCTCCAAATTCATATTACTTATGTAACTGGTGATTGGCTAGAAGCCTATCGCAGTTGACTGACCTTGAGCTATTTATTCAAGGTCATATACGGTTTATTATGGTCTAACATGAAGAAATAAAGCTAGGCTTCCCAAATTAATACTATGTATACATCTGGTGAAGGACCAGAGGTGTACTGAAGATGACCGACCTTGACCTATTTTATCAAGGTCAAATTCTAGTACTTGCTATATTTTTGTTAGGATTGAAGCTAAGGTCTCCAAATTCATATTACTTATGTAACTGGTGATTGACTAGAAGCCTATCGCAGTTGACTGACCTTGAGCTATTTATTCAAGGTCATATACGGTTTATTATGATATGATATGAAAAAATAAAGCCAGGCTTCCCAAATTAATACTATGTATACATCTGGCGAAGGACCAGAGGTGTACTGAAGATGACCGACCTTGACCCATTTTATCAAGGTCAAATTCTAGTACTTGCTATATTTTTTTAAGAATTGAAGCTAGGGTCTCCAAATTCATATTAAATATGCAACTCGTGATTGACTAGAAGTCTATCGCAGTTGACTGACCTTGACCCAATGTTTATAGGTCATATACTGTTTATTATGATATGATATGAAAAAATAAAGCCAGGCTTTCCAAATTAATACTATGTATACATCTGGCGAAGGTCCAAAGGTGTACTGAACATGACCGACCTTGACCTATTTTATCAAGGTCAAATTATAGTATTTGCTATATTTTTTTAAGGATTGAAGTTAGGGTCTCCAAATTCATATTAGATATGCAACTCGTGATTAACTAGAAGCCTATCCCAGTTGACTGACATTGACCTATTTTCTATAGGTCATATACTGTTTATTGTGATATGGTACGAAAAAATAAAGCTAGGCTTTCCAAATTAATACCATGTGTACATCTGGTGATGCTCCAAAGGTGTACTGAAGATGGCTGAACTTGACGTATTTTGTCCTTGACCTATTTCATCCAAATCAGATTGTATTTAGTTACACAGGATTTGATGATGAATGGGTTTTGTCACAGGCGAAGAGGAGTAGTGATGAAAGGAGTAGCCTGAATCAAACGTTCGTGCTCAGTACTAGTATGGAATTACATATCGATTGCGCACAATCTAATATCCCTATAACTAAGCCTGGACAACAGCAGGTCGTGACACGATCTCGAACATTGCATCAATCACGCAAACTATGCGAATAAGTCAACCCTGTAATCAAAGGTTTAGTCATGAAGTAGCTAGAATGGGGTATCGGCTCAACAGGCTAATTTTATCTCCTTTAATACTGAAGCTTGAGCTACCGGTTATTTACTTTCCGAACATCGAGTGCAAGAATAGGTCGATAAAGCGGAAAAGCCTCTATAAATGCGATTATTCGACAGTCATACATTATTATCACTTCAATATTTCCGAGAACAACATGGATTCCTTTACCCGTGTCGAAGATCTGAACGCTTGGGCCGAACGATATGGACTTTCGAACGATGATGCCGTCAACCTCCGACGAATTCAGCTCCTGGCGGATTCGCTCGGTCGTCTCGTCCCCAGTACAACGATCCATTGCGATCTGTGTACCAAAACGTTCGCCAGTAGGAGATACATGTTACAACATAAACGCAGGATACACCACGATCATTCTCTATTATGTATCGTATGCGATAAAACTTTCGCCCGTCCGGACGCACTGAAAACACACCAGCGTATCCATTCGAGGAAAAGACAAGCGGAACCAACCGACAATCAAGGGGGAAAATATTCTAAGAAAAACGGTAAGTCATTCAACGTTTAAAGGAACCATCCCGGTAACGTTCTAACCAACTATGTCATCTAACTAAGAGAATGTACACCTAGTACTTAACACAACACTGCGCCCCACTTACTAAATGTCGGTCATCAATGATATGTTTCGCCGTTCTAAGCTACATATTTATATTGAACAGATCAACTTCCGGTGGCATTGTGTTCGTCGTCCGATGGTTCAGAACTTCTTCCAGGACAAACTGCAGGTAAATTACTTAACCGTATCAGAATAGAAGAGAAACTAATATGAAGGGTCGACTCGAGTCCACTCTCTGTGTAAGTTTATGATAATATTACAGCACATATAAGGGAAGTGGGAAGAGATGCCGACATACCGACAGGGTTACAGGGCTTCGCAGTATAGTCTTCTGGTTAACCTATTTTAAGAATCTAACAAGGCGTGACATGTGTTATATCTCAGGTACGCTTTTATTATACCTGTTCATGCGGCAACTTGGATGACATGACCACACGGCCGCTATAACCGAGCATAATCCCGCCAAAGCGACTCGACAGTTCATCGCTGTATTCAATCTGAGCGTAAAGGCGAATTAACCCGACGGTTGAAAATATATGTTTCCTTATATCTCCAGGTCAACCCGCACGACTGGCCAACTGTAACTGGTGCGGAAGACTCAAGTGCCTGTTACCCGGAAAACAGTTCTGCGAGGAGTGCTCTAGCCGAGATCGTGAGTGTTCCTCCTGCCATCGACCACTACCCGAGCGATTTTATATCAGCCATCCGCAGCATTGCAACAGTTGCCACGGCAAACAGTCGGGAGGGGCGAAATCGTCGTCGTCCGCGCTGAACGGAACTCTGCACACCCACACTATTCAACCTACTAGAACGACCAGTTCAGATATTCTGCATTTTTTTAATAGCAATGAACACTCGGTTCGTCAACTGCTGACGGCAACGTTAAACGAGCAAAGGGGGATCAAGTGGTACGTCTCACTACAACTCCGCCTCGCTCAAACGGATAATGATGGCGAGACCACCTACTCCGAACCCGTGTTCAGAAGTCTTAATTTCATTAGCACAAACCTATCCCAGCTCGAACAGCAGCTCGCCGAGTCCCTCCAGAAAATACATTCCAGCTTCCATGAGTATCAGCGAGACGGAAGCCAGTGGAACTTGGATGAAATTATTCACCTTCAGGTGCACATCGCGCAATATGTACCCTTTCAAGGTAGCAGCTATATCCCCACGCCACAGTATCTGATTAAAAAGAAGGCAATTGTCAACCCGCAGAACACGGATCAGCTTTGCTTTCTCTGGTCAATTCTAGCGGCCTTACACCCCGTGAAGGATCATGCGTGTCACATTCAACATTATAAACCGTACCTGAACGAGTTAAACGTCGACGGAATCAATTTTCCTATCCCTCTATCTCAAGTATCGAAATTCGAAGCTCGTAACGGTATTTCCGTGAGCGTGTTCGGTTACGACAAAGGGGTTTTCCCCCTGCATATTAGCGAACAAAAGTTCGACAGACACGTCGATCTTTTACTCATCTCTAAAGACGAGAAGAGACATTTCTGCTTGATCAAGAACATGAGCCGATTGTTGGGGGATCGTACGAAACATCGTTGCGCCCATTTCTACTGCAATTATTGTTTGCACGGGTTTTCCGCTCGACATTTGTTAAACGATCACATTCCCTACTGCTCTCGACACGGCCCGCAGCGAATCAGACTTCCGGAAACCCCCGAAGAGCAGTGGTTGGAATTCAAGAATATCAAGAAACAGTTACGCGTTCCGTTTATCATTTACGCCGACTTCAAATGTTTTACCCGTAAAATTCATTCCGAATCCGGGGCTACCACCAAATACGAGCGTCACGAACCGTCCGGGTTTTGTTATACCGTAGTGAGTACAATGCCCGAACACAGTACGCCCGCGGTGGTATACAGGGGCCCCGATGTCGTGGAAACTTTCCTGGAAAAACTCGTAGAAGAAGATAAACGAATCTGCGGTATATTAGAGTTTGTCAAACCTATGCAGATAACCCGGGAGGAGGAAAAAGCTTTTATAGCGGCGACGCATTGTCATATTTGCGACAAGGAACTAGGCGCTGACAGAGTACGCGACCATTGTCACTTGACGGGGAAATACAGGGGTCCCGCTCACAATCAGTGCAACCTACAGTACAGATTCAGAAGGTCTACCAAGCGGGAAAAGCGCCAGTTTTTTATACCCGTCGTTTTGCATAACACTAAGGGTTATGACGGTCATCTCATCTGTAGCGTTATGGGAAAATTCAAGGGCCTGAAAATAACGTGTATCCCGAATAACATGCAGAAATACATCTCCTTCTCTCTGGGTAATTTAAGTTTCCTCGATTCCCTACAGTTCCTCAACTTTAGTCGACAACATGTCTAAGGAAGGTACTGAAAAATTTCACCAGCTCGGGCAACATTTCCCGAACCCTAACCAACAGCGTAAAATGCTGAGAAAGGGTGTCTACCCCTACGGCTATATGTCAACCGAAAGTAAATTTTCGGAACGCCAACTCCCTCCCAAAGAAGAGTTTTACAACCACCTCCGCGAAGAGCCTATTTCCGACCAAGACTATGCCCACGCGCAGTCGGTATGGTCGGAGTTCGGAATTCTAACACTAGGGCATTACCACGACCTATACCTAAAATCCGATGTCCTGCTACTAGCCGATGTATTCGAAAATTTTCGCGACATTTGCATGAACTACTATCATCTCGACCCGGCTCACTATTATACCTCACCCGGTCTGTCATGGGACGCCATGTTGAAAATGACCGGTGCGCGTCTACAATTGCTAGACGATATAGATATGCACCTAATGATAGAACGGGGTATCCGCGGAGGTATTTCAATGATCTCCAATAAGTATAGTAAGGCGAACAATCCGAACATGGGTGACTACAATGCCGACTCGCCCAGGAAGTACATTATTTATCTAGACGCCAACAACCTATACGCGTGGGCGATGTCGCAGCCTTTACCCCTACGGGACTTCGCGTGGATGACCGACGAACAAATCCAATCGCTGGACACGACCGAGATAGAGAAAATTGAAGACGATGCCGAAACGGGTTATATTTTGGAAGTCGACTTACAATATCCCTCGTCACTCCACGAGGCGCATAGCGACTATCCTCTCTGTCCCGAACGAATGGCGGTGACCGATGACATGCTCTCGCCTCATTCTCTCCGATTGAAAGAAGAGCTAGAAATTAAAGGCAAATCCGCGGAAAAACTCGTTCCCAACCTTCGCGACAAATCGAACTATGTGATACACTACCGCGATTTGAAATTCTACCTGCAACAGGGGATGGTTTTGACTCCATCGCGGGATAGAGTTCACACAGTCTACATGGCTACAGCCGTACATCGGGTTCAACACGGACAAACGTAAGGCCGCTAAGAATGACTTCGAGAAGGACTTTTTTAAACTGATGAACAACTCTATATTCGGGAAAACGATGGAGAATCTTAGGAAACGTACCGGATAGAGCTCGTCAACTCAAAACGAAGACTTCAGAGGATGATCGCCAAACCCTCTTTTCAGGCTTTCAAAATTTTTAACGAGGATTTAGTCGGCGTCAATCTAAAGAAAATTAAATTATTTTTGAACAGGCCCACCTACGCCGGCTTCGCTATTCTAGACCTCTCGAAGCTACTTATGTACGACTTCCACTATAACGAAATGAGGCGAAAGTATGGTCAAAAAGCGAAGCTGCTATTCACTGATACGGATAGTTTGTGTTATGAAATTGAGACGGAAGATTTGTACGGCGACATGGCGCGGAATCTGACTTTGTTCGACACCAGCAACTACCCGAAAGACCACCCCCTCTATAGCGCTACCAATGCCAAAGTACTTGGCAAGATGAAAGACGAATGCGGCGGAACTCCAATAGAAGAATTTGTAGGCCTTAGGCCCAAGTTGTACAGCATTCTATACGGGGGAGAAGAGAAGAAAACGACGAAGGGGATAACCAAGTACGCTATAAAGAAAAAACTTCGACATGTCATGTACAAAGACTGTTTATGTCGACACAAAATTGTAAAAACGACCATGAACCAGATTCGCAGTATTAGTTATACCAGTTATATAGTCATACCGTTGAGAAAGTAGCGTTATCCGCCTTCGACGATAAACGGTATGTAGTAGATGACGGTGTCAATACTGTGGCACATGGCTTCGTCGGATCTCCGATTACATCAGAGTGAAAGCAAATGACGGCTAATTTGACAAACTATGTATGTTTATTAATAAAATGCGTGGAACTTATTCATCGTCTTCGTAAAGTTTATCGAACAAATGTTTTTTCATTTTAACGCTTTGTTTCATCGCCTCCTCATAGCTCGTGTTGTAGGACTTCTGAAGGTCATCGCAGGACTTCATGATTTCCTCATGAATTGGGTCGTTCTCCAGAGCTTTTATACCCAGGATCACATCGAGGTACATCCCGCGTAGCGTCTTCATCATATGGGGCATGTATTCAGTTATTGCTTGGACCTCGGCCTCCTGCTTCGTACATCCATTCGTTATTAACTCTCTAGTCTTCATTTTGATATCATCGTTCACTTCCATACGCGCTGCTCTACCGAACAGGGCTTTCCACGTGTCGTGTTTCACCGTGTGGGACGCTTTATGGGTATCCAATTTCTCACGTCTCCCTTCTCCCGTTTGTTCCTTATACCAAGAAGGTATTGTCTTTGTGTATAGACCTTGTCCCATCTGTGCTCGCGCATTCAGTCTTTGTCTTTCCGGTGTAGTCGGCTTCAAATCTATTATTAGGGAACCGTACGGCTTGGCGGTAGCTTCTTGGTATTTTTTCGTGAAATAGCCTATGTTTTGAGGATACATGCGTCTTCCGAATAGTTGAACTTGATGCCGATCGATGGGATTGTTGAATAGCACGAAGTATTGACAGTTCAAGGTGATGTCTCTGGACGCATTGCCTTGGGGGAAGAGATTCTGGGTCAGGTAAATTACGGATAGATTCCGATGATGAGAGCCTTTGGTAAACAGATCCGCGACTTGTCCGTCTGATTTGGCTTGGCTCATCATATCGTCGAGGACCACAATATTGACCTGCGCGGGGTCGAAATAATAGGGCTCACCGATATCGTGCGGGATTCCGGGAACGAAGCTCACATTCTGTAATCGAGTATTCTCGTCGGCGGGTTGCCATTGACCGTAACACCAGACAATACGCGTAGGAGAAGGCTGAATGTCGGTCCCTTCCAAACGTTGCAACACCCACGACGTCTTCCCACAACCAGTCGGGCCGCTAACAATCATGGTAAAGGGATGTTGAAAGGTCGCATTCACGTCCATTGTTTCGGATACTCGTTCGTTCATACACAATTTCGTATTAGTAATGACATCGATACGCGATGTAAGCCGTCCCCCGTGATGTAACTCGATATGTTTGCGCAGATTTTCGATTCTCGTAAACTTCTTAGCGCATAAGCTACACGCATAAGACATGATATACTCTAGGAAAATAGTCGTTAATATATCAAAGTTTTCATGTAGAGTGCGCTCGCCGCACTCATACTCGAACTTATATAGGAGATATCCTAACACTCATTCAATACATAAGGCTGCACGGCGCAGGTGCAGGCTGCAGGTGCAGGGTGCAGGGTGCAGGCTGCAGGGTGTGGGCTGCAGGTAGTCGAGTTTAGATAGTTTCGATATCTTCTAATGGCACCCAGCTGGCGAATTTAATGGGCCAGCCCATGTATTTAACTAATTTCTCAACTCTGCCTCTCTTCCGGCGTGTTTTGAAAACTTTTTCGATCCGCCATAAGGCGTCGGACGCTTTCCTCACTCGTTGTAGTTCCTGCTGATAAAATGTTCCCTGTACCCCGTCGTCCATGAAGTCTTTGAGTTCGTATATCGCGATGCCTCGTCTCCGGAATCGTCGGGAAATTTTGAAGAGTTCCTCCGTCCACTTCGCTTGATAATCTCTTTGGAAGGCGTACCTCACGTGAGAGATTCTCACGGTATCCCCGATGTTTAATTTGAACGGTTGTTTACGACCTTTTGTCGCCGTGTCGACGTACATTTCTCTCCAGAGGAGAGCCTCGTTCCCTTCATTAACATCGGAAGGACTTTTGTTGCGCAGAGATGTGTGCGGTCGTTGGTTGTAATTACGCACCAGGTCTTGTAAGACGTCTAAATAACTGTAGGTCTGCTTATGGGTGAAATATCTATACATACTATTTTTCATCGTTCTTATAACCCTCTCGGCGTAATTAGCCTTCTTTTCGTTATGGGTTACGTAGAAATGAATGTCTTTCTTCTTCAAATATGCTTTCACCCATCGGTTGTTGTATTCGCTTCCTTTGTCGAAGCGGAGATACTTGGGTTGTCTCCCCTCAATCAGGATTTGATCGAGTTCCGAGATTATAGCCTTATGCTGTTTATTGGGAAGGGGGATAACCCACAGAAATCGCGAGAAAACGTCTATGACGAAGAGAAGAAATTGCACGCCATCGTTGTACTCGGATACATTGGACACGTCGGCTAGATCTGTATCCCAAAGATCGTCTAATCCCGCAGTGACGACCCTGCTTCTCTTAAAAGTATAACGAACTGGCTTTTGTAAACTATAAGCGTCCTGGTCGCTCAACCACTGCGTTAGCTCTTTACGTGCTACTACATATCCATCGCCTTTTAATAAGGTGTGTAATTTAGAAGGTCCGGTAAAGCTGATAGGGTTTTTCGGGTCGAAACAGGTTCGCGACAGGTACGTTTTCCACCCGTTTCCATTCATATCTATGACATCGAATGATGGAAACGGTGACTCACACCTCCTTAAATAAAAATAAGAAAACAAACAGTGTGTGGTTTACTCAACCTTTATTAATATTGATAGGACAATGCGAACGGTTTAACAATGCAAGTTCAGCGAATTATTTAAACAATGTGAAAAATACCGCGTGACAAAATTGTATACATAGCAATCGTTATGACAATGGTTTTGATCGAAATCCGTAACGATACTGGACAGGGATATACCCGGTATTAGTTGAAGTAGGACGTATATACAGTAGTGACCGCAAGTAAAAGAGTTATCTCCTTGAATCTGTCTATCGCTGTAATAATGGAATTTACTATTGTTTTCGAGAAATTTTACAAACTGGTTCGAATAGTATTCCGGGGGATGCCCTAGGGAATCGAAAAATGTTCCTCGCTGGTTGCGGAAATAAAACACCACCCAGTGTTCTCCGGGGAGACTCGCCACGTCGGAATTCACGATAAACGCCGCTGGTGTTCGTAGCACGTGGTTTGGAACTTTGTCAGCTGGGTACACGCCGCGTACGCATGCATCCAGCGTACGGTCGCTGTAAATGATGCAAAGAAGTTCGTCCGTATTCATGGTGTAGTGGAGATGATGTTGCGAGACTTATCCACCTCGAACAGCGCTGGGAATTCGGCGTAGGCGATACAGCTCACATTTTCCGGTAATGGTTCCTCGAAGGTCGCTTCGAGGCGTACGTTGCCCAGTCTTAAGAGCTGAAGGTGGTCTTCTGCGGCGTAGGTGGGGTCGAGGTTGAAGGCGTAGAGGGTAGAGCCGTTATGATAATCAAACCAGGTTATAGAATTACCGAAGTTATCTCCGGTACGTCCTATGCTGTCGAACAAGCTCAGGTAGGCCGATGTGAATGAACTCTTCGAGAGCGTGTTATACCGCGTTCTCAGAAAGTGACCCGGAATCGTTACGCCGTCAATATTCACCGAAAGATTGGCCAGTTTGAAGTGTTGAAAGTTTAGGGGGTTCTTTTTGTAATCCCCGGCAACGGCTTTGGACGATACGAATCCGATCACCAGTCTGCTGGGATAGATGGATAAAAACATATTATCCCAGCGGAAGAGGGTCTGTCCCGCGGCTAAGGAAGCCATTTTGGTCTCCGTTCTCACGTACGGATATTTGGCGGATGTATTTTCCAAGATCTTGGCATGTCCCAATATCACACCGGGGTTTACGCGAACTTTCTGAACTTTCAGTCTGATGTCTTGTATCATCAGTTTATACGCCGGATTTTCCTCGCCCGACATCACGATGAACTGCGGTGTAGAGCGATACATTTTGATGTATACATCCACATTGCTGAGCAAGTACCGCTGCTGTTTGAAAACATCTTGCATGAAGTTTCCTTCCATTTCGAATACATTACTCTCCGCGGTGAATTTGCTCCTCTCTGTAAGCCCGACATTTCCTCCTGTTGCGGGATCCGCGGAATTCAGATCAATACCTTGATCGGCTGCATATAGTTGAGGGAATAGCTGCGTGGTTTTAGCGTATTCGCCGAAATTCATTAGCGTTTGAATGTATGCTTTATACGGGTAACTGTTGTCCATGACCGTCATAAGCTTACCCTGTATGGAGACGTCTATCTGCGACCACATAGTTTGGAGGAGTAAATTGATAGGGCCGCGTTTTTCGTCCTTGCTCAAAGGGGTGACCGTCATAAGCTTACCTAACGGGTGTCATCTCTGTGAGTTATTTTAGCCTTAACGTACAGTCTGCAGGATTTCAAATCGACGTAACCCGAGCCTTGACCGGATATCAGGAATTCGACGGGTGCATCGTCTGAGATTTGAGAAGACGGCCGAACGTCGATAACATAGCGACTTGCAACCGCTGTTTGCGTAGGGGGTAATGAGAACAACGATAATTCGCTAGGTTGACCTTCAGTGAGAACCCTTTGTCAGTGAAGAGTGCCATGTTATAACTCGAAGAGATACGATCTTTTGGTCCGCGCTCTCCGTTTATCGGTGGGTGAACTGACGGTAGGAAGAGAACGCTTCCTATTTATGAGTTCCTGTTGACGCGTTCTCGAGACTTCAGACTTGGCTTGTTCGACCACTTGTTGAGAGGGAGTCGTAAGCTGAATATCCGGCGTCTTGACTTTCTTCCCGCTGACGTTTTCCGAATGGGGGTCGATGGGAATAATGTAGGTTTCACCCGTTTTACCGCCGAGTCCTCCACCCTTCTGCTTCTTAAAATACGTCGAGGGGTTATGGACAGACTTTGCCTCGTTCCGATAAAATCTGATCCATTTATTCACATCGGGGATGTACAACGGTCTCCCGGTCATAGCTGTTTCACGTGAAGCGTTACGATGACGGATTCGGTGAGGAATGTCGCCGGTTCACCTTGTGCGTCGGTTATATCAATTTCTAGATAGCGTACGTCGCTTAAAATAATAGGCAGGTAATACGGCGTGAGGTATATCCTAGATATCGGTTTTTTCTGGAGTCCAGAGGCTTCGACGTAGCGTAGTAGAGGTACTTTCGTCTCGCCTACGTAGGAATCTCCGCATATATTACAACACAGGCGTAGAAGTGATCGTGATTTAACCTGCGGTTGTCTTTGGATAAATATTTCTGCTAAGGCTACGACCCAAGACTCTTCGAAATGGATGCTTTTATTTAAACTGACGCGAAATTTGTATGGCCGATTCTCGGGGAAAAGCGTCTTGGAGTCCTCGCTGTTTACGACGATGTACTTATCCATTCGACTGATTCACAGTCAACTGTCTCCTTAGACGTTGGGATAGCGTTATATAGTAATCCCAAATGTTAACTTTCAACGTATCGGAAACATTCTGACACACTGAATATGTATAGATATGTAGCAAAATTAGGCGGCCCCTATTTACTACGCCGTCATCTAACATGCTATGGGTGATCGATTTGTAGGCGTGTAAAGAGGTAACGGCATTCACCATTCGATTCCAATCCATTATTAAATTTTCTTTTCTAGCAGGTTATGAATAGCTGTATCGATGAGATGGGTTCGAGCTTTGAGTAATGTCCACTGCGTGTAGTTCAAGACCACGCCCTTTATAGTGGCTTTGCCGTTGATAAAATAACGCAGATCAATCCTCAATAACTTGGTGTAGATACAAACAGTAGCCCGGAGGTGTTCGTCGATAATAGCTTGCTGCATCGGTCAACATAGCGTTGTGTTGGGAATGATAGTTATATCCCCCGATGGTATTTCGAACATACGCGGCCTATCTTCGCCTGTGTGGTACGCGCATGAAGGACAGGGTGTTCGTTTCGTGGTTAATATGATGAGTGGTATAAGTAGGAGCGATATAGCCCCCATAAAAAGAACTTTAAGTATGCCGAGCTTCCTGTGGTATTGATCCATACCGCTCGATGTCTGACTTGAGAATAAACGGAAAAATACACGGTTAGCATATTTATAATACGGTTTGAAAAATCTATTTTCAATATATACTCGCGACCACCGCGAAAAGGGAGCAATCACACGTGTTCTAGGATATAGGGCTTTAAACTCTGTTAACCCGCGCATTAGACACCATGCCTGACCTCATCTACGTATCCCGCCGTTTAATGACGGGACCGGTAACTAACATATAACTAAATAACATCGACACCAAACCGAAGTAGTTTATAACGTATCTATTGTTACCAATAAAAACATAGAGTGCACTGGAGAACGAGCAAATCTATACGCTTAGTTTTTGTTTGCGTTTTTCATACAGTTTAGTAGGTCTCTTTTCCATTGGTCGGTTTTCATTTCCGTCTCCCTCCAGTCTTCGCACTGGTATTTCATCAGGTACGCGGGGTGCACGTTCATTTCCGTTTGCCTTTCGATGAGGGATTCAAGGTTCTTCATGACCGCATTTTCATCAATACGTTCTAGAGCATCGTTAAAGTATAAGTCCGCCATCTCATCGGGATCGTTCATCATACACTCGTGATGATCCTGGCTGGGGTCGTCGATGTCACATCCGGGGCAGCGTTCTCTCCTTATTTCACCGATCGCAGGGGCTAGTTCTTCGATATACGCTTTCTTAATGGCGTGTTCGAGGAATTGCGTCCTTCTGCAAACCGTATGAGCCGGTGGAGGCGATGACATGTCGTCGTCGAAGACTGCCGATGCGCAAACCTGAATGGCGGTTATCATCTCCTTCAGCGCTGCGCCTATCTCTCCAGCTTTCTTTTTCAACTCCGACCATAAGACCGTGTCCAATGCGATTCCGTTAGTCGTAGGAAATATCTTCCTCGCGTTGGTGGTAGATTTATCCCAGTTTCTGAGGTGCACGAATGATTTCCCCTTGAATATATTATGACTGATATATACATCCTTGTCCAGGTGGATAGGCTGGGGTGTGTCCACACCTCATTCGAGAAAGGAATCGATGGTCCCCATGTAAAATGTTACGTTGTCCCATGCTTTCGTGCTTAGTGTGATGAACTTCGGCTGAGACGCGTTGGGTACATGACCGTGATCGACAATACGTATAAAGGCAGCCCCCTTCTTTTCAAAGACTTCTGCGGAAACTTTGTATGCCAGGGAGATCATCTTGTATCGACTGGTAGATGCGTGTACCACGAAAGGCGAGTGGTGAATGGGCTCGAAAAGCTCATCCTTTTTATCCTAAACCATTCCGTGCCCCTCGTTCGACCTGAGAGCGCTTATATATATAGGTTCGGGGTAGAACGTGGCATGATGTCATGCTGTATAAATAACCGGATATGTACAGATATGTAGTAAAATTAGGGTAGACGAGGGCGCTTATATATAGATTCGGGGGAGAAGGTGGTATGATGTCATCGGGTATAAATAACCGGATATGTATAGATATGTAGTGAAAATAGGTGGGATGACAAGGGCGCTTATATATATAAGTTCGGGGGGAGAACGTGGCATGATGTCATGGGATATAAATAACCGTATATGTACAGATATATAGTGAAGTTAGGTCGATGACGGTACTCTCAACAACCCGAGTCACCTGATAGCACCGATAACCCTCCACCAAAATAGCTTCGAACTCTCCGCGGCTCCGTACACCTGCTCATACTTATAACCCTCCGACCTATTTAAGTGACGTCATCGGCTTCCATGCGTCCATTCCCCCTCAACCCCCATAATATAATCTACTAATAATCACTGTCTGTCGCACATAATATTTCCGATATGTTTTCGGCGATATTTCGGAGACAATTCATTGGACGACATTGAAACTTCACACAGTAGATACATGTAATCTAAAAAGACAACTAATTTTATTCCAACGTATCAAGAAAATCTTTCCAGTTGTTCTGAATAAATCGCGAAAAGAACAATTAGATGGGAGATTTGTGGGTTAATTTTTGATATCATGACTTCAAGCCTGCACGGTATAATATTGGCAGATCAACGTCATCGTGGTCTCAAAATAACGTGGTAGGTATTGGTCGTTTTTGTCCATTCTCAACAGATTTTAATGAAATATGGGGAATAAATTAGTATTTTTTTAGTTTATATACTGTGTGAAGTTTCAATGTTGTACGATAAATTGCCTCCGGAATATCGACAAAAATGTCTCGGATATATTATTATCTGGGACAGATAGTAGTAAAATATGCCAACTTGAAAACATGGAAGTATATAATTATATCCAAAATGAATAGGCTATACAGTTAGTCCTTTTCCTGACCTATTCATCTAGGCATATATACTTACTGGTACTTGCCTTATTCCGATGTAACAGTTGTTCAGCTTGCTGCTGTTCAAACAGCGACTTCTCTTTCTTTCTTTCCTTCTTTCTTTCTTTCTTCCCTTTTGTCGTGTTATTACCATATAAATATGCCTCAGTGGTTGACCCCTTGTAGTCCTACATCACTACGGGATTACGTGCAGAATTTGAAACTCAATAGCACCTTTGCTGGATGGAACACAAAAATATAAACTGCCAACGAGTGCCACGTTCACTGAAATCTTGGAAAAGAAATCCCTGTGCAGCAAAACACAGAACGAGGCTTTCCGGGGTTCCCTAGCATAATTGTATATATAAGTAATGTAACAGTAACTCAGGGTACCAGGATAGGCGAAGTCAAAATCGTCACAGACGAAGTAACAGCGGCTCTAAACAACAGATCGGCTGTTCTGTCAATTACTGTCCGTAATTGCCACTCGCGCAACCAGGTTTTCCCTAAAAATCTTGATTGATACTTGAGATAAATTTCTACAACTTGGAGAAGTGAAAGATAGTACATCTATTTAAATTATACAGAACACTTACCGCAGCGACCACAAAATGTATGGCAAAAAAAGTGACCATACAAGATTTTTCATGGTCGCCACTCATTGAGAATTTATGAAGATGGCCATAAAAATGGGGTTCGGAAAAGTGACGATATAAATGCTAGTCAAACTATATATGCGACCACCATTTTTATGGTTGCAACTCGTTAAGCACATAGAAAAGGACCATAAAAATGTGGGTCGGAAAAATGACCATATAAATGATGATGATATATAAATTCGACCATAAAAGTTATGGTCAGCACTGTTGACTAGATAATGATGACCATCATTCTTATGGTCACACCCCGGGCAATCATGATTTTTATTGTCGCAGCGACCATATGTTGTGGACAGTGTGGAATAAACCTTTTAAATGCAAGAATATCCAGGAAAACTAACCTGTAATTCCCGATGTCGTATACGTACGGCTTGAATTCCCACCAAAACAATAAACCTACTTCTATTTTTGTCCAATGACATGTACAGAGTGCGGACCTCGGGGACTAACACTCCACCAGCGCAATCCTACCGTATACAGGTATTTATTTAACTGGAGAGTTATGCAAAAGGTGGGAAAATTGCCGATGTATTCCAAGAATTGTCAGCTGTGGGGCAGTCAGCTCATGGCAGGTATAAATGTACATGCATGTGTTAAAGATATCTGAGTAAATCTGAGCCCAAATGCACAACGTATGCATGATGGACAGAAATAATTTCCAAATACCGGTGGTCATACGATTACACGCACTCGCAACCCATATAAATTACAACGCATACAAGGGAAGTGGGAAGAGGTGCCGACATACTGACAGAGCTTATTCTAAAGCACATACCAAGAATCTAACGATTCGTGATATGTGTTGTATCTCAGGTACGCTTTTATTGTACCTGTTCATGTGGCAACCCTCCCCCGTCGTTAAATTAGCCTTTTATTTTATTATTTTACGGGGCTATGTAGACCCGTAGGGACTGATGGTCCTGCATTGTAGTCAGGAAAAACTTGAGCACATTTGGTACCGTTGCCAGGGTGACTGGTTGTTTATTTAACTGCTTTAGGCTTTGAGAGGGAGAGCAGAAGAAAAAAGTCCTCAAGTTATTCAGCTACTGCAGATAGTTTGGTCAACTATTTTGGCTAGATTTTGTTTCACCTGGTCTATATTAGTGAAGTTAAATATTTTCTGCTATTCTAAAATATGTTCATATGTCATTTTCACAGAGATTTCCTGCTTTAGAGCATGGATACAAAATGGATACTATTCAGGGGTTGACTTAGAGACTTTTCCTCAAAGATGTCAAATGGAATAGGTCTTTGGATTATGGACGCGGATATTCTCTAATGGACGACGGCTGGATTATGAATGACGGACTAGACGCTTGTAATAAATCGCTGGTTGATAACAACTTTATTTAGAACACTTAACATATACAGAAGAAAATAGCTTAAGGCAGACTTATCATATGTTTGCCATGTTGGCAAGAAATTCTAGTTTTCTAGGCTTCCATTCTTGTAGAAATTATATACAGGGTATGTAACTTAGGGCTAACACACAAACATCCCCTCCATCACACCCTCTATACTTTTTACAACATAGACACATGCATGACACATGCATGACCTAGGTCAATGGCTTGATTCACTTAGCTGATAGGGTCAATTGATAGGGTCAAACTCCAAGTCATTATGTTTAGATAGCAGTAAGCTACATGTACAAGTCTGCATACAACCATTGTAAGAATTTATAACCTTCCAAACTAGGGGTGTACTGGCAGGTGGAGGTACATGTAAATAATATGATGCCATGAGAGGATACAACCCAGCATAGATCCAGTCCATCTAACCATGAGGATTTTACATTGTATCTCAATATTCATCTTTTGTCATTTACTGCTGAAGGATATGCTTTCTATAATCTGAAAAAAGTAAAAATATTTTACAAATATTAGTAACATGCAGAGAAGACATCATTTATCATTTCATCAGGTTGGTTTCATAATAAATGTCTGTCCCATCAGTCACAAGTTATTTTTTTAAATATATATATGTGTACAATTACACTAATGCACTATAGATCTTTATTGAGAGAAATATGTGAGACTACAAATTGTACGGCTCTTCACCATGGAACTGAACATCAAAGAGTTAGTGGAATTATTCCAACAGCCTATTTTACATTTAAATAGCCCCGTTTCAGTGCCTAAGGCTCTAGTTGCTCTTCGAGTCACTTCCCCGTGAAACCCATAGGTATGCCGACGAAGTTCCACGATGTACCAACCAAACAGTACCCCGGCCCCCAATGTCCTTTGGGAGTATTATTTATTTTTCTTCTGCTTTTTCTTTTTAATTTCAGGTGACGATCACACTGGCCAAAATAAAGTCCCGGCGAAGTTTGTTGCCATTCCCATCAATACTGCGGGTGTACTGTGGACAGGGAACCTTGGGGTATGTAGTTACCACCATAATATCATCCTATATATGTATACTCACGAACCTTCTATTATCACTTCCTTTTTACAACGACGAAATTCCGCAATCTGTTATAGCAAATAAACCTATCGATACACCGAATCGCGAATTTATAGAAAATATGTGCTTTAACCCGATTGAGTTAAACGACAATGAACATAGTTAAGCAATAACAGAAGACAACAAATACGAAATATCACATTGGAAAAATATCGACCAAATAATATGCCGAATCATCTTTTCATAAAGAATCCTGTCTCCAACACAAAAATGAAAACTCCTTCTTGCATCTCAATGCAAAAATTATAAATAAACATTTTCAGAAATAATCGGTTTTCTTCATAATATTAATCATGAATTTTCTGTACTAGGTTTTTCTGAAAGCTGGCTTAATCCTTTGGCTGAGCTCCTTATTTATATACCGGGTTACAAGGCATCAAGACGTCGGTTGGTATTGCGTTTCAGCAAGATCTATCTGTAGGTGGCGCCACTGGGTTTTGTTCCAATCTTCAGTGCATGTCTGTGGATGTCTGTTCAAATCCTTCTCGAGCGATAATTTTCGAAACGATTTGTCGGATTCCTCCGAAATTTGGCAAATGCATTCCTTGCGACAAAACGTCAGTTGGTGTTGCGTTTCAGCAAAATCCGCCTGGAGGTGGCGCCACTAGAATTCATTCCATTATTCCGTGCTGCAAGTAATATAACTTAGAAACACTTGGCCGAATTCCTTTGAAATACCCTAATTACAAGCGTCTGGTCCGTCATTCATAATTCAGCCGTCGTCCATTAGAGAATATCCGCGTCCATAATCCAAAGACCTATTCCATATTCCATATAACAGCATTAGCACCAAACTCAAAAAGACAATCATAGTATACATAAATATATAGGCTTGTTTCCTGCAAGAGAGAAGCGGTCAACAGTTTTCAATGATGCCGGCAAGACATCATGATGTTCCAAAAATATCAAATCCGTATCGCTGATCAGTATTTTTAATCCATAATATTCGTTGTAAAGTCATCTAAAGAATGATGTATCTCAGTCACGCTTGGATTGTGACTGTTCATATGAGTACCATGGGGATCTTGGATTCTTCTCAAATTTGGAGATGTTGCTTGGGATTGCCTTTCGCTCACTTGCACTCACAGGTGTCGCCACCTGGTGGTAAAATCACAAATTTGTTTCCGGGTAATAACTTGTGAACCACCCTTCAGATTCTTCTTAAATTTGGTATGAATGTACCTTGACATGAGATGTCGCTTGATAATGCATTGCTCCAAATTTACTAGAGGTGGCGCCACCTTGTGTTAAAATCTAAATTTGCAATTGGTTTCCGGGCAATAACTTGCGGACCCTCGTCAGATTCTTCTCAAATTTGGTATGCAGAAAACATGACACCACGATAGCATGTCCCTTGTATTTTGCCCGCTTCTGCCTACAGGTGGCACCTCCTGGTGGAACAATTTGTTTCTGGGAAATAATTTGGGAACTGCTCATCAGATTCTTCTCAAATTTGGTATGTGACCCACCCCAAATAACACAAACACTGGTGGGCATCCAGCACCGGCAATAACTTGAGGACCCCTCTTCAGATCCTTCTCAAAGTTCATATGCCGATACCATGCCGTGAGATGTCGTTTGGGATTGCGTTTTGCCTGCTTGCACCTACAGGTTGTGACAGCTGGTGGCAAAGTCTAAATTTGGTTTCCGGGCAATAGGTTGAGGATGCCTTCAGATTCTGGTCAAATTTAGTTTGCAGATAATATGCCATGAGATGTCGCTTGGGGTTGCATTTTGGTTACATAATTTTCATGCTACATCGTGAGGAAAATGTATTACAGCAGCAATCAACATTCAGTTAGCCTTTCTGAGTTGATCTCAAAACCTGGGGAGGCGGAAACACCCTTCTGCTTCTTAGGCCTGTGAAGTAGCTCTTGCCACCCTCATGTATATCCCTCGAGACCGAGAAAGCTTATAAATATTGCTGCCATTTTGGCGGGGGACCTAGCATCATCTGGCTGCTTGTAACGACTATTTGGGCAATCCTTCGACCACTAACTTCAAGTTTTTAACTGTTACTCCTGCTGATGTTAAACAAACAATACTAAATCTTAAAGCTGCTGCACTAGGCCTGGATGGTATACGAACTTCTTTGGTTGAACTTGTATCGGACTATATTTTCACTCCCCTGTCGTTCATTATGAATCTTTTATTCGCATCGGGTACCGTACCGGATGTGTACAAAGTTACGCCTATCTTTAAATATGGGGACCAATCAACTATGTCAAACTATAGACCGATATCCGTCCTACCTTGCTTCAGTAAAATAATCGAAAAACTTGTTGCTCCTATGGTTGTGACACTTTCTGGATTCGAATAATATACTTTCTGAGAATCAATATGGATTTAGGCCTAACCATTCTACATCTCTTGCAGCTTGTGCATTATACGATTCCATTATCACAGCAAAAGAATCATAGAACTACTCTATTGTCACATTCCTTGATCTCTCTAAGGCATTTGACACGGTAAATCCCGATATACTCCTCTCTAAATCAGATCATTATGGTTTCCGGTCTGTTCCGAATAACTGGTTTCGCAGCTATTTAACAGACAAAATTACAACGCATATAAGGGAAGTGGGAAGAGGTACCGCATACTGACAGAGCCACATGACTTCACAGTATAGTCTTCTCGTTAACCTTTTCTAAAGCACATACCAAGAATCTAACGATTCGTGATATGTGTTGTATCTCAGGTACGCTTTCATTGTACCAGTTCATGGCAACTTGGATGACATGACCACACGGCCCCTAGCACCGGCATAAGCGGTATTAGATACAAATCTAGAGAGCTATAATGGAAATACTCTGACAACTCGTATATTGGTAATTGGTGAGCTGTGTCGCTGTGACAACTCGTACACTGGGGATTGGTGAACTGTATCGTCGTCAGATGAAAATGACGGCATTTAACACGAAAGACTTGTCTGTAAGGCCCGACGCCCGATGTCAACATCAACTTCCCACAATGCCAATATATATCTATAGATCAAAAGGTCTGTACAGGGAGCGGGCCTCGGGGGCGAAACGTCCATCACAGAATCTCGCCATATACAGGTAAAAATTACCACGCATATAAGGGAAGTGGGAAGAGGTGCCGACATACTGACAGAGCCACATGACTTCACATTATAGTCGTCTGGTTAACCCATTCTAATGCACATACCAAGAATCTAACAATTCGTTGTATGTGTTGTATCTCAGGTACGCTTTTATTGTGCCTGTTCATGTGGTTGTACCTGTTTATGTGGCAACTTGGATGACATGACCAGACGGCCCCTAGCACCGGCATAAGCGGTATTAGATACAAATCTAGAGAGCCATGATGGAAATGCTCTGACAACTCGTATATTGAACACAGTCTGTGTTCAAGTATTCCCTCGTATATTGAACACAGAACACAGTCTGCAACATATAACGGCATTTCCTCTGAATCTATGCCTATTACTTGTGGAGTACCTCAAGGTTCTATTGTTGGTCCAATCCTCTTTTTGATTTACATAGATGATATTTGCAGTGCTTCGAATTTACTAAAGATAATCCTATTTGTTGATGACACGAGTACAATATACTCTGCTAAAGACCTATCCCAAGCTATTGATGTTACGTCTGGGGAAGTTACACAGATGATTCTGTTGTAACCGTTCATCGTTAAATATTCAGAAAACGAAATATATGTTGATCAAACCTAACAAAAATAAGGATAAAAATAAGGATAGTCTCTCATTATTAATAGCGGGAAATGAAATTGAAATGGTTGATAAATAAAATAAGGTTCACAGCCAACGTTTTATTTATATAGTGTATGACGTCAAATACGCATTGTAAACGCACTACCTTTCGGGATAGAACAAGCCCCATGAGGCTTTATTCCCGCCGATATTAGAACAATTCATTTTATCAATGCATCTTAACTAATATTGGTGAATAAACAAAATAAAAAAAATATAAAAAATATATAAGAAGTAAGTTATCACGTGAAATAATAATATAATTGACTCGCGCGAACCCATCAGATAGTAATTGATGAATTTTGTGAGCACACCGTATATTAGCAAAAAGAGAATGTTCAAGGAATTCTTATTCACAATTCTATTACGTGAGACCCGACGCCGCCAATGCGATTCCCACCTTCTTAACATATAGGTCATATGACTATGTTTAGTGGTCAACCCGGAGGTTACCAACCCAACTGGCATCGCTGAGATGGATAATGTGATTCGTTAGTTACTTCTTCTACTTCTTCTTCTTCTTCTTCATTCGCCACTGTTGTCCGTCGGATAAGTTTTGAATGCCTTTGTCAATCAACTCCACAATTTGTTTTGCATATTGCTTCTGTTTAGGGGAAGACACTTATTGATTTTCAGCTCTGACCGAAACACCGAACTCGCTTTTTCTTCAATTTACCTTATGTGCAAATGATCCACTTCAAAATCTTGTCCTCGGATAACTTATAAATGTCTTTGACAATCAAATTCAAACTTGCTGTGCATATTTGTCCTCACAAAGCATTATTGCAGAAACTTATAAACGAGGGCTATACCATCAAGCGCCTCCACTCAAATTGCACAAATTTGGTCATACGTATCGCATACTGATAGCAAAATAGTAGCGTAGCGTGAAAGATCTATAACATTACGTTTAGAACATCATAAAAACTGTTGACCACTTCTCTCCTGCGGGAAACTAGACTATGTTTAAGTATACTATAATTTGGTGCTAATGCTGTTAAATGATTTAGGTATTTGGATTATGGAAGCGGAAATTCTTTACTGGACGACGGCTTAATATTGAATGACGGACTAGGCGCTTGCATATTATAGCAAATTTGGTGATTGGTTCACAATCATGTCTCATTAATACTCATTCATTCATGTCTGTTCTCTTCCTCTACCACGGTGCTTTGTGGTGCTCTCCATCTATTTTTTTTTCTCGTCATTCTCTGCAGTATTTTTGCAGAATCAGATAACTGTTATATCTAACTTCTGTATGATCACAAAATGCCTATTTATTTTGAAATACACCAAACAGTAATTGAATATTTTTAACAGCACTAGTGCTACTTGAATTGAATATAACTTTTTTACAAATTGAGGTAGACGATCGCCATATTATTTCCTCTGACGAAAGATGACTTGTCAACTCACATGCAGTCCGTGACACTCAAAGAATCAAAGATCCAAGATCAAAGAATGCCTCGTAGAACTCGGTCTGTTCTATGATCATATATATATCAGAGGTACATTTCTCCAATACAGAATAACAAACGGTCGCATAGACAATGGCTTACAGATTTTAAGTTGATATACGAATGTTTAAATTAAACGCAACATATAAAGGTTCTGGGGAAAGATGCTGCGTACTGACAGTCAAAGGATCCCACAGGTTATTATTCTGACTGATATCTAAAAGCATCACAAGACCAAAAAAAGATCCTGTGATAATTTGTATCCCAGCCGTACTTTTTATTGTAGACGTTCACGTGAACATATTGGATTACAAGACCACACGGCCCCTAGCACCAGCTTGTGTCTCTAGATAACTTTTACAACGAAAATCATACGGATTAAGAATCAGCGATACGGATATCTGACCGGCATCATTGAAAACTGTTGACCGCTTCTCTCTTCAAGTGAACTAGCCTATGCTTATGTATATTGTGATTGTTTTTTAAGTTGCTAAAGCTGTTATAAGAATCTTGTCTGTGGATGATGGACGAGGAATTTCCAATGGATGACGAAAGAATATCGAATGACGGACCAGACGCTTACAATACTGACAAAGAAAAGCTCATTTTTGCCAGAAGAGGCAGTAATACAAACACACGCGTCTAGTCCGTCATATCGTATCCAGCCCTCGTCCAGTAAAGAATATCCGCGTCCATAATCCAAAGACATAATTCATAAAATAGCATTAGCATCAAATTAAAAGGATAAATCATAGTATATATAAAACTAGGCAGATTTCCTGCAAGACAGAAGCGGTCAACAGTTTTGCTCCTGCCCTGAAGAGTACAATAGCGATGTCGACCTGTGGATACTATTCCTAAATAGAAACTACAATATTTCAACAACTATAATCGTTTAAACCAATTCACTAAACCTACCAAACTATTGGAAGATTGTATAGATTATTTCTCTTTCAGTAGTGTTAACGTTGAGCAATTTCCAATGCTTCTAACTTAGATTCTATGGCTATATGAAATATTTTGATGTGCCTCTCCGCCTCTTCTGCAAGTCAAGGTAGACATATTGCATTAATGAGTGTTTCTTATGCACTGTTTGCTGACAAAAGTGTTCATATACTCGCATGTTACATCGAGTTGTTGCCCCTGAATTATACGTTTTGGAGTAGTTTGATTTTGATCTCGTCAAACTATAGCCGTTTCAATAATCTAAAAACGAGACTAGGAGTTCTAGATTCAACAAGGTTTTAACAGATGGAAGAACACAATCCACTTTCTCGTCGATTTACCTGGCGTTAAAATACGTAACCGGCATTAAACAATGTTTTATTTCCACAGATATATTATTTCGAGTGCAGTCACGCTTTTTTATCAGTCAGCTACTGATGTGCATGGTGTGAGCACGAAACGGTGCAATGAAAATTGTCAATGACACTAAATATGTCAAACAGGTGAAAATAACATTAAACAATGTTTTTCAACTGGCAATATAGATGACCTCGAAAACTGACTATTTATTACTAAAACTATTTTGATATTCTGTGGAAAAAAGGAATAACTCACCAGAGATAATGTTTAGATAAACGAATCAGCATGAAATAAAAGATGAATTAGAGACATAAACTTTGAAGTCGACTGGTCTATACTTAGAGGAAAACAAACTGAAATAAGAAAATGGACATATTTTTGTTCCTTAGAAATAGAAATCGAAATAGAAACGAAATTGTTCAATACCCAAATCAGAACTTGAACGAAATTAGACAGTTTTATACCCAATTCCATCATAAGCCGAAGTACACAGATGAGACGATATATTTCTGATGTATTCCGTAAACGTTACAGACAGAAGTTATGGGGCTGTCACTCAAATGAAAAACTATAAATCTCTTGGATCCGATGGATTCTCC